>OZ023068.1:32510506-32813006 GCA_963992785.1 Tenthredo livida
TTGTTAATCTTAGTTCGTAAGCTTATTTTTTAACTCTCTAACAAACACCAT
This sequence comes from Tenthredo livida, assembly GCA_963992785.1. Classification (NCBI taxonomy): domain Eukaryota; kingdom Metazoa; phylum Arthropoda; class Insecta; order Hymenoptera; family Tenthredinidae; genus Tenthredo; species Tenthredo livida. Next base: position 32,510,558 of record OZ023068.1, read on the forward strand.
ACCTAGATATATATATCGTTGAATACAAAAAGTTGCAAATAGTCTATACAAATATTATGTATATACTACGTGCATGCATTATGTATTTTGCTTACTGGATGTAACAGTAAGCACAATATGACATCATCATATGATTGCAGCTTACTTAGAACATAACAATTGCTTATGACTTTTACCAAATTGTATTTCGTTGAATAAATGTAGATAAATATACATACATGTGTGTACATATAATATATATATATATAACATACCCGTATCCCGGACTTGGGAAGTTTTTTTTTCTTGAATCTCGATTTTATCATACTGATACATATTCTTATACAGTGCGTATTCGTGGATGCGGGTCACTCGTTGATGCTTGACAATGAATTCACAATGAATTGAACACAGATTCATTCAACAAGTGACCCGCATCCACGAATCCTCACTGTATGTAATACGAATGAACGTTGGAATTTCAAACGGAATAGGTTCCGGTAAGATATTTCAATGCATTTTGTTTTATTAAAAACAATTTATTTTTCATAATATATCGTGCAATACTTTACACAATATTTCAATTATTACTTTTAAAGGCACATACTTCATTTATCAATAAACCGTAGGTATTCTCTTCTGTCAGACATTTGACAATCGTGTCATCAAATGTGTGATAATCAAATGTATAATAATGATAATGGTGATATAATAATAATAATAATAATAATATTAATAATAATAATGATAATAATAATAATAATATAACAATACAATAGGATTTTCTATTCGTTTACACTAAAAAGGCCTATGGAGGGTATCTACCTATATTAACAATAATGATAATGATAACGATAATCAGAATTTGTGGAGATTCGATTCTTGGGCCTATTAAAAAATAATGTTAATATGCATACAAAGGTTTACCTATGTAACAATGTATTGGCAAGCTTATATAGAGTTTACATTTGCTGGAATATATTCAAAATCCAAAGATCATTGGTGGATGTTGAAAAGTTCAGACATAAAAACGTAAGAAAATTTAATCGGAAACAATGTTTGACTTCATCTAAACTTGAATATTTAGGTGAAACAAATTACTACAGTATACATTCTACAGAATACATGTATATATGTAATTATGTATTATTATGTATAAGTACACGTTTCGATGTTATACTGCACATCAGTTCATTACCTATTCGTATATGTATATATGTAGATACATATGTATAATGTACATGTATGTATACATATATAATATACCTATATCTATCTACCTATATATATATATATAGATACCGAAAATAATAAAGTCATAAAATTATGTGAAGATTTCGTCACATAATAGAACTGATTATGGTACCTCAACAGGACGTACGTGACCTTGATAATATAGGCATATGAGAATCGTATATTTCAAACGTCCAAGTATACTAATCAGCTGCGAAATACGTCGATTCGTTTGAATGGTGAAATTAGAAAATTTTCGGAGAACCTCGGGAGAAAATAAAATATGATACATATTTTCAACGATACGATCGAATTTGAATAAAATAACATTATAACGCGTCAATATATATAGTATGTATATTGTATAATTATAAAGCTGCAATTTGAATACTGTGGTGCTATACAATGCATGTATGTATAGATTTCATAATGTGCATACACATGTGCACGTATTAACCGGACGTTCTCGTCCAGTCTCGCCGTAAGGAAGTATATGTTACTATGCGGTAGGTATATCGTGTAATACCCCTGTAAGCTATAAGCTCGAACTGGTTCTCGCGAAACTTTAGAGAGCCCGCTTCAAGTGTGCCAAAGGAGTAGATAGAGGCGACAGCAGCCACGGGAAGTACGTGAATATTATTATGATATTTATTATTCCAGAAATAAAGTGAATCGATTTGAATACCGCTATGCAATTCCCGTGGCTGCTCAAACGCTCCGACTGTTTACCTCTCAGCGCGGGAAATTCGCGTGCGAATATAACGAGCTCGAGTTCAGAACCCGGACTCCTAGAGGGATTCCAATGAAACAAATTATAATTATAGTCACCTACGGCGGGTGTGGAGGAAAATACCCGGCATACCTACATACCTATATCATAGGTGTATAAATTATATACCTATGTGTGGGTGCAGTTCCGATATCCAAAACTTCTAATTGAAATGAAAATCGGTTAGTCCATTTTTCCTGGCTGCACTCGCGCGTAGAGCTGTAATCAAAGAAACATAGTTGGACTTAATAAAATGTATCATTTCATTTTGCATACATATAGGCAACCCGAAAGGAATACTATACATACATACGAGGGATTTATGAACTTTTGACCGCACGCACTTGTATATACCTATGTATATGCAGTGTATATATCAATCTACCGATACCCCCACTTACCCCCAATAAATTTCTTGGCACGTATCCCTCTCTGTGCCCCAGCTTGCTCCACCACCATTCTCTCTCGTTGTCGTCACCTTTCCTGAGTACGACCAGCGAGTCACCATTTTTTAAGGGAAGCTCATCGCTATGCTGCACCTCGTAATCAAACACTGCGAATACCTGGCCGTTGTTCATTATCCCCAGCTTCTCTTGAACACCTATGAGAGAGGAAGAGACGTGGATTCTTTATTCCGTCTATATAATCGCAATACGACATCGCGAGACCCCATATCTTCCATATATACACGGAAAAAACAGTGCTGTCGAATTTACTCAGGAGCAGTAAAAATAGGGACAGCATTTTTTTGCAGTAGAAATGATCACAATTGTGGTAACATTCACTCATATAGACATTGAAGCCCACTTGCTCCAATGTACCCAATACTAGAATTGTGATAATTTCTACTGCAAAAAAATGCTGTCCCTATTTTTACTGCTCCAGAGTAAATTCGACAGCACTTGTTCTTTCCCTGTACCCACTGAAGAGCATGTGATATATATCTATGTGAATTACTGGATATTTTATTGCTATACATGATGTGCATAGTAGTTCCCATATGCCGCCAAGAAATACATTTTCCGTCCCGCAACTCCCAGTGTGTATTTAATATATCAACTATGTATTGTGACAATGCGAGTACTCACTGTACAAATATTCTGAACAACCGTCGAAGCCTTCCTCATCCTCCTCGCACTTTTCGGCTGCAGTTTCGTGGTCGGAAAGTGTAGTAGCGAATATACATGCTCCGTGCTCCACTAGAAATCTCACCATCGACAAGTTATTGCAGCTTGCCGCACAGTGGAGAGGTGTCCTGTGCGAAATGTATGAAATTATAATTACGATAACGTCTGGGCGTGTTCGATTTCGAATAATATGAAATCGGCACCACAGTCTTCTGTCTCCTTCTATCCTTCATGATTACATAGAGGAGGAAAGAGGCAGAAGACTGTGGGGCCAAATTTTTATCGGTCAAAATCAAACACGCTTGGTGTACATTAGGGTGCTTCTTATTTGGACTATTTTCGAATTTTGATTTTCACGCCCCCTCAATGCGTTCCAAAAATTCAAAAAAAAACAAAAAATATCACCCGTGGTTCAATCATTCATCAACAAAACCTAAGATCGAGCAACAATGTCAGTGATGATACTCCCTTTCAGTAAAACAAAATTTCATGTTGGTTCATTTCATTGTTCGGAGGCCAACAATAAGATTTGAAGGATGCACATGCATACCAGCATACGCGGGGCGAAGAGAAATAGACGGTTGTACGGACCGTGAAACACATGAAAAGGACTGTATGACGCAAGATAAAATAAGAAAAACTCACCATCCATCGCTGTCCTGGGCGTTGACATCGCAGCCAAACTCTACTAGGAACTTGACGATTTCTAAATGTCCGGCGCATATCGCGTTGTGGAGGGCTGTTATCCCCTCGTCATTCGCGGAGCTCGGGTTCGCGACCTCCTTGGCTGTCTTCTTCACCAATTCCAGTTCACCCTCAAGACTCGCGTCCAAAAGCAAGGCGAGAGGATCGAAGGACACTCTACGTGAGATGTTGGCCTTACCCGTCGTGGACTTGAGGTTGCCCTTTTTCCTCCTGATTACGTCGACCTTAGTGCAGTCCTGCAGCTGGTCAGCCACCGTCCACCCCCGATCGACTGTGTCAATTTTGTTGTTGTTTGTGCCTTTGGAAGGAAATTTGTCAGCAGCACCCTGGAGCAACTGTGTCTCGTCGACGTTCAAGACGTTCAGCGCATCGACGATGTCGCACTCGTCAGTGAGTTTCTCGTTGTTCGGATGATCGTGATCCGTCTCGGACCTTCGTTTAATTGGATTCTCCGATAATTCGCCCTGGTCACTTTGCATGAGGTCGGCAGGTATTTCGGTTTCAGGGAATAGAAATGCGGGGGGCATCTCAATGCGTCTGTTTATTGATACGTGGACATTCGACTTTGAGTATCTGAGCTTCGGCTGTTCGGAGAGCGGCGCTTTCTTCAGTGTCAACGGTCGCGCTTTGATTATTTGATGACTGTGACCTTCCGTAGGTGATTCCGGCGGCTCCGAGGTTGGAATCGGCGGAATATCTTCGTCCTTCTCCGATCTGAAATAATATACCAATTGCCGACAAATTCTCATTTGATCCAGGGTCGAGTGCAGCCATGCAGTAAGGTGTATTCATCGGTGTGTGCGTGTATATGTATGTATCTGTATGTGTTGATAATTGATCTGAAATCGACACTGGCTTGATTGGATACGCATGTGTTGAATGTATAAAAGTTCTTTCGAATTCCATACTTAGGGAAATCGCGTGGGAGAACAGTGAGACTAACCGTTAGATATGAGTATGAAAAAAAGTTTTCGAATCATCAGAGCATATTTCTCAACCATGCATATGATCGCTGCACAGCTGTGGCTGAGAGCGAGGGGGTAACTACTCGTGAAATAGTTGGGACAGTCAGATATGAAATGGTATAAACTTATCTTGAAATTATTGTGAAATGGTTTGAAATAGTCTGAAATTGTTTGGAATGATTGTGAAATGGTGTGAAATGCCTGTGAGATAGTATGAAATAGTTGTGAAATCATATGAAATGATTTTGAATGTGAAATAGATGGGACACACAAGTTTGAAGTGGTTACCCCCTCGGGCTGAGAGTCTTTCCGTACCTACTAGTTTCAATGGATTTAAAAATTGACACTTCGACCTATTATTTTCTCAGCAATTCCATGTTGGACTCTCGTGCAACGTTTATTCGAAAAATGAATGTTATTCTATAATAATTCAATGAAAGCGCGCCTGTTCATCGTAAACGGTATCATGATCGAGTAACCACCTGCGAGAGTGACGAGAGTGACGAGAGTGACCAGAGCAACCCGACACTGCAACATTTCTCTCTCGCTTTCCTCCATACTCCTAGAGTTTTCGGAGGAAGGTGTAGCCAGTTTAACTCTGACTGTGGTGTTGGGAATAGTTTTCAGATTTGATAAGCAAAATAAAAGGAGGGAGGGACCATTCGATCCCCTGTAACGTTGATTGTACACCATCGGTGGTCCATGAACAATTGTGCATCACCGCCAGTGTTTTCTGCTGCTCCCGAAGACAACAATCTTGCGATATTCTTACAAAACATTGTTTGACATTTTCGTAAATGAGAAAAAAACAAAACAAAAAACAACTTCACCTCGACATGTACTATACCACATAGAGCCATACTAAGTAGCTATATAAGCATGCATAGGGGGTGTATATTTATCACACCGTACACTGTGCATGCTATGTTTTGTTCAATCATACCAAGATGCAAGGTAACAACTTCGGAATATATGGAACATATACGTGGATTGTAATTGATGGAAAAGTCCCATATCAATATTGCAATAAGTTTGTGTGAGATTATTAAATATTTCAAGGCTTATCAATACGTTGGATCAAACTCACGCGTCTTTTTCCTCGACGACGACTATGGTGGTGATGATGATGATAATAATGATTATGACGAAACAACTTTTGCGTATAAATCAACCTGCAGAACTAGTTGGGGGCAAGTCGTGTTAAAAAATGAACGGCCAGGGGGAAAATTCGATAAAGATTAATGTGCGGAAATCGAGGCTAACCGGAAATCTCACTTCGGTGGACGCAAGGCCCTTCGAGGGTCAACGACGTACGCACATATAATACGCGACTGCAGACTCGGCCGGACTCTTCTATCAATCAGAGTAATCGCATAAGAGCCAAGACAGAGCAGAGAACCGGGGACTCTAGTGTTGTGCGTGTCGCGAATGTCCCCCCATACCAACCATTCTATTTCGAGATACATTATTCCCGACAGTCCGCGATCGACTCGCCAAATCGATCGCGGACTAATTAAACATTTATAATTAACCGGGCAATCGTGTTGTAATTTCGATCTCATAGAGCAACACGAATTAATTATCAGTTCTCCCATTCTCCGACCCTATCAAATCTCTGCATACTCTTTTGGTTTCTTTGGTTTCTCGAACTTTTGGTTTCCGACTATTTCATTGGGAGGTTTTCCTCCTTCTATTTTTCTTCCTGCACTGTCGGGCTACACGTGGCAATATTTTTACGGCCGCCACTACATTATATCAAATATGTCGGTGTATGGTCGGATTAAGCGTGGGGTGGTTCAACTATACGGTGTTTATAAAGTACGTATGCGTGTGTATAGATACCTTGCGCCGACGATAACCAGGGCCTTTCCATCCGCGACTTCGGAATTGACTTCGATTTTCTCGTGGTGAATCAGCCTGGGCGGTGGATTGGGTTTGTTGGGCTTCGGCGGCAGGGCAGGTTTGGTTTTATCTTCTCCCCTAGTTTCGAAATTGATCAGCTTCCGGTCAGAGTCGTATTTTATTCGATCGTACTCGAACGGTTTTTCCGGCAGTTTGGCAACTGGTGGTTCGAACTTTGTCGCGTGGTCGTATTTCATCGGATGATGGTCGCACTTCGGATTCTGTAGCATTATCTGTCCCGTGTTGTCGAAAATTTGCTGATTCTGTTCGTGCTTCAACTGTTGTAGCTGTATCTGTTCGTACTTTGCCATCATCTGGTTATGATCGCTGTACTTTGACGAGTGATCGAATTTCAATTGCTGATCCTGCTTCAACGGCGCGTGATCATATTTGCCGTGGGTTTGATCGTGCCTTGACGATTGATCGTAAAATTTTATCGACTGGTTCTGTGAATTGTCATATTTCATTATACTTTGGTCTGCAATCTTTGCCACAGAATCAAACTTCATCATCTTCTCACTGTGCGAATCGGCGCTAGAATTCGTGTTCAATAACAGTTGATTCTGCTGCGAGTTACTTTGACTCTGACTATGGGCGAAAGCATGCCCCGGGTATAAATTTGTTTGAACGTTAGTGGAACCTTGACCCATACTTGACCCGTTCGGTTGGGGATTCGGATTCGTGTTCAGTAGCTGATTATTATACAAGCTTCCGCCGATGCCACTGATTCCGCTACCCTGGCCCATGTGCAGCTGATTAACGCTGGGAAAATTTTGCCTCTGACTACCGACGTAGCTGTATTGTTCTTGCGCGTTGTTCACTTGGCCGTTTGAGTTGTAAGCCTGCGCGGCGGACGATTGTCCGTGACTAATCAGGCTCAATGTTTGCGGCATCACGGGATGGATCTTCGTCGAAGAGGTCTGATAGATTGGCGATTTTACCGGAAAACTGGGAGCCACGCTGGACACAGGCTTCTGATGGGACGACAGATTTCTATGATTTTGACTCTGGCCGATGGACTGACCGAGGCTGCCAGCGAGATTTGTACCGGACGAATTGCCACCGTTATGCTGCAGTTTTTGGTTGTTTGAGTTATGAGGATGTCCGTGAATTCGCAAGTTTTGCAAATCGCCAAATCCGTGCCCGGCGCTGTTGTTGTTATTCATGATATTTTTGTTATTGTTATTGGTGGTCGTAGTCGCGGCGGTGTTGGTGCTAATTTTCTCGTCAACGTCATCGTCATTATTCTTATCGGCATTCTCGTCATCGGGATTGTGCCCATCAGCGTCGTCGCCGTCGTTGTTGTTGACGCTACTGCTGCCGGTTTTATGGTGATGATGAAGATTGTCACTGTTGTTATTCGTCGAGTTCTCATTGTTGTTGGCGGTGGTGGCGGAAGCGGTGGCAGCGTTCCCGGTGCCGCTACTGGTGTTGCTGGTGTTTTTGTTATGGTTTGGATTGTTGTTCGCATTGTTGTTGTTCGTTGCCTGCGCGAAGATGAGGGCGGTAGGCGCTGGACTGATTGTAGTTGACACGAGTGGCTGAGACTGACCTTGGATATGAGACTGCGACTGACTGTGGACAATCTGATGCCCGAACTGCTGGAAGGACCTTTGGCCAATTTGCGACGCACTCGCGCTGTGCTGTATCTTGTTCTTGTTCAGATCGTCGTCAGTTTTGAAATTGACCGTGAACTTTGTGTTGTACGGTAGCGTTTGATACTTCGGGTCGTTCTTGTTCAACGAAAAGTCATCGCTAGGTATGTGAGAGTACGGCTCTATGGCGGCAATGTTCCCCGTAGGCCGTGACTTGCTGGTATTAAATTCAAGCTTCGAATCGGCAAAGTTCGGATGATTTGAATTTACGCGATGATTGGATCCGAGCTGTTGACTCAGTCGTTGATTCAATGCTCTTTTACGTTGAAGGCGACCCTGGAGCTGTGCTATCCTCGCGTCGATCGAGGCCATCTCTGCTTGGCGCTGAACCAACGCCAGCCTCTGCTGGGACACAACCTGGTTCTGTTGTTCGTTCATCTTGTTGCGGTACTGTAATCAAAAATTCACGATAGTGGAATGTTACTTACAGAAAATTGAAGTAGATAGGCGAACGAATAGTGAGTCGAGTCATATACAGGGTGGTCCATTTAAATCGCCCCAGGTGATTATCTCGAAAACTAAGAGTCACACAAGAAGTTTTCTTTCTTTTTTTTTCGTGTTTGAATTAGACTTTGATCTCGCCGTGAGCTGCTCCTCACCAAAACATGTGTTCCCTATCAAAGATCTGAAGTTATTTGCAAAATTTCGGAAGTGGGAAAATCGACAAGCCAAGACACACCAGCATTATCTTTCCCCCCTCGAAACCCTCCAAGTTTTGTATGAAACTTTGGCTTGTATGACTCTTAGTTTTCGAGATATTCGCCTGGGGCGATTAAAATGGACCACCCTGTATAACAACCTTCGCATGGGCACAGCAGAATCCCGCGGGCTTACAAACCAGTACACATTAATGGAGGAGTGTAGCTGTAATTATTGCAAGTAATTTTGACCCGAATTGAGATTTCAGATCTCAAGGGACCGTAGGGTCGTGATTAGCCGTGTATATAGTGGTGGGGGAGTTTAACTCAGCTATGTAGGGTATAACCGCATGCAACATGTATGAATAATTCGGTCTCGATTGACGAACGTGCGATAAGGATGATATCTCTCAGGCAGCATATCCTCTAATCATATGGTTAATTGTTATTTATGATCGATTTGTAGAATACCACAGCCGGAGTAGGTATATATATGGGGAATTCCACGTGAACTCGGTAAACGTTTGACCATGACCCCTTCCGATTTTTTTCAGAATTTTTCGAAAAGCCGCCATATTTTGGAAAATGCACAACACGCCAACATTAGAGTCCCAATTTGAAAATCTGAAAAAATTCTCAAAAATCCTCTGTCAGATACCAAAATTTGTCAGCCTCGAGCCAAATTGGGCAAACGTTTGCTTCCATTCTTTTTCATGGTTGTTTCTAAAAAAATTATGTAAATGAACAGCATCAGATGCCAGTCCACTGTGAACTGTTGCTTGTACGTTTTTATACATAACGCAGGATTTTTGGAAATTTTTTCAGGTTTTTCCGAAGCGATTTTTTTCATACGACCTAAATTCGTAAATATTATACAATTTCTAAAAATCGGTTCTAAAATTGAATGAATAGTCCAAGCCCACTTTGCAATAGGCTTGAAATATCTTCTTACTTGATACCCAATTTTAAAAAAATTGTCTGGCATCTGCTTGACCCCAAACGTTTACCAAGATCGCGTGAAATTCCCCATATATAAATGTTCCGATTGACTCACGCCCTCGCAGCACATGTGTGCGCCTACGGTAGGTACATACGATTTATACTCTAATGGAACCTGTCACCGCGAATCGAGCCAAAGCTTGAAATCTCACGACTAGCGAAGGCGGAATTAACTTTTACAACCTTTCGGAGGACTTAGCCGGGCGACAGGCACCTTTCTCGTTTTTCTTATTCAACACAGGTTCTCCCTTTGCTTTCAAAAGGAATTATTCACGAGCCGGAAAAGAACGTACCTATATAAATTTTGCATAGATATGATGCATTCGTGTTAAGAAAATCCGTCGCTTCTGGCGTCGACTGCAGAGCGCCTATACTACTGCTCGACTCACAATCAGCTCTTATATCGCATCATTCAAGTATAAGAATGGTTTAATGATTTTGCTATCATAACTTTGTCAAATAGAAATTCCACTTTGACCCTCTAAAATCTCAATTATTCCTCTGTTTTTCAGTTTTTCAGACAGAATTATTACCATTCTATTCCAGTATAAAATTACGTGATAAGTGGGGATTCAGAGACGTAGATCATAATTAGCGCTTACATGGTTATACCTGTATACCTCTATTTAAAAAATCGAATTTCTTTCCAACATCATATCAAATCCTATACCTATCTAATTAAAATTTTCGAGGCTGTAGAACCGTAGCATAATAACATGGGCTTTTCGACTGTTTTGATCAATTTTTTTCTTGAAGACCCAATTATCCGTCAAAAAATCTAAGATTAGGCAAAAATGTTGGCGATGATACTCCCTTCCAATAAAAGAAAATTTGGCAACATCCATTAGGAATTTCATGTGGTTTATTTCATTGTTCGGAGTCTAACAATAAGATTTGAGGGATAAGAAGGAAGACGAAATTGCTAATGGATGTTGCCGAATTTTGTTTTACTGGAAGAGAGTATCATCACCGACATTGTTGACCAATCTGAGATTTTTTGACGAATAATTGGGTCTTCAAGAAAAAAATTGATCGAAACAGTCGAAAAGCCCATGTTATTCGAATGGGAAAAAGTCAGGGCTAAGATTTGGCGAGGCGTTTTTTTATCTATTCGGAACCGATTCATGTATTCGGAGCGAAACATTTCGTCGATAATCGAAATAATGGTCAGTCTAATATATAGGTATAGTGTGAATCGACGCATCTGTAATTTCTTCCGAGTTTTTTCTAATTACCATTACGTCACGCTACGTGTCAAATTCGAATCAATGTATACGACGATCGCACGTCGACAGGCTCTGAAGCGTACATTTACGTACAATTAAAGCGACATTTTAATGGGCCGGGAAGGAACGCAATTAGCCCGGCGAAGGGAGGCCACGTGCGATATGGACTTGACAACACAGTCATATTCATGAAAAGTTGATCAATAAACAAGCTTATACAATCCTGCAGACTCGTTCTTCCGACTGCCGATAATTCCACACGCATACACAGAGGCACGCATACGCATACGCACGGGCGCACATAAATGACAAAACCCTGGTTGTGGAAAATTGTTTCCTCTTGATCCGAAGGAAATTAATCTTCCGCGAGATTGCAGAGATAGGTCCTACCTAATTTATTCCTCCGTCAGCCATAATATAGTATACAAGGCGGGTCTACTTGTCCACTGGGTGAACAATTTCATATTTACCAGGCGATTATGGTATTAAAGGAATTACGAATAGCAGAATCAATTGTATAATAACGCGAAAGATAGTGCTATATTTTGAGAATTCATAATTACAGAAGATATTGACAGTGCAGTCGACTTTCTCTAATCATCGTGGATATTTCTTCATCCAGCTCCCCCGAAGAATATTGCAAGTATCAAAGAAAGTGAAACGTCACCTGCAGATAAAGTATATAGGTATATCATTCCGATAACGCAATGTAATGCTTATTGCACAGCTCAAAGGTTGTGCGTAATTTCTGAGATATAACGTACCGCTTGCACCATTTCATTGGCAAAATTTTCTCCCTACGTTATTCGTTCCGTAGATAATCGCCCGATAAAATTAAAATACACTACCCGCTATAAATATTCTCGCTGCACTCTCGGAGAAATCGTTGTTATATGAAATATCGTTGCAAATATTTTAACGTACCTATATGAGTACAATATTCACAATTTAGGTGTGGCTATAGAAGAACAAGCAAACAAAATTTGGAAACGTCAACCCTATACGAAAGTGAAAAATGTATACTGCAAACTGGGAGACAATAATCCATCAGGGTTCTTAATTTATTCTTATTTTTTTTAAATCTTTCGGTTTAATCATTGCTATAGATAGAAGTTTTTATTAGAAAATTATCTTTACGAGCGTACGAAACGAGGGCTGTCTTCTTTCTCCAATCAGAGCAACGAAGGCTTTTCGAGAAAAAAAAATTATAATAATAATAACAATCATACTGGGAAGCGGCAGGATAATCATATACCGGAAGTGGTTCTTAAAATTACTTCGGAATTGGGTGCTATTGTACCCAATTGTTAATACCAACGCGGATTGACGAGGTATACCTCTGAATATATGTGGCGATATCACTCTCTTCTTCCTCCTTGATGGAGCATTGGGTGGGTTGTTGGAAAATTTTTAACAATACTAAAGTTTTACGCCGTATTTCCCACTCACCATGAGTTCTCTGCGGAGTTTTTCCAGCTCCGCGCTCGCGGGGGTCGGTAGATGGTCACCCCCATTGCTGTGGCGACCTCTCAATTCCTCCAGTTGTCGGGTCAGCTCTTCCACTTTGGCAACAGCCAGCGACAATTCTTTTTCCTTTTCATTGAAAAGGGCTCTGATGCAGTCGAGGTCAGACGCTAAACGTTAGAAACAAGAAAAGCAACAAGAATTATAAGTAACAAGTCCTATAATTCATCCATACAATTAATATAGGTGTATAAGGTACAACCTATACGCGACTAAAATTCTTCGCGATTTCTCGCTTATATTGGTAAATTAGTGGATATACTTGTGAGATAATGGCGAACTTTTTTCAGACTTTTATCGAACTATGCACGAATTCACATCAGGCTCCAGGCATATACGCCCATTGCGTAACATACAGGCAAAGTAAACTAAGCTTGTGTGGCGTATACATGCATGAAATTGGCATCCAAGTTATGGCAGGCATCCACGTTAGGCGGCGCTGTCGGCCGTATATGTACACAACTCTCACGCACACTAGTAGCGTGTCTGTATGTTACGCAAGAGGCCTATAGGCATGTATGACATCGCGTGACGATCTATACAGATCAAATGAAAATAATAGACACGTATGCGGAGACGGCGCGAGAAGACAAACATGTATTTACATCCGGAGAATATCGTATATACTATAGGTATATGTTTGCGTTTAATTAAGTCGAAGTTTATGTTGTCATTCCTTTCTCCTCGTTATCTATGGCGCGCTGGTAAAACACGGGAATATATGCAGTATATACCATTATCTTACCTAGTACCTATAAATATTAATATAAATATATGTATTATACCTATAGGTATATGCATATAGGTGCCTGTATGTATAGGTACTTATTACGAGCAGTTTACCGCGATGAATTACAAAACATATAACCCGTAGTAGACGAGATTCGTGACGCTCTCGGTAAGCACCTTTAGATATGTCATGAATCAGGTGCGTAATTTATATGGTAATATACTTATAATGTGTCAAAAACGGCGGGGTGAGCGTGGTGGAAATTTGTAAGAACGCGTTGTGAAACGATAAACGACAATTTAATCGTCGATAAAAGAATTGTCAATTTCCAATTGTTATTATGCGGAGGGTGCCATATATGCCGTAGGGGTCCAACCCTCAGTTTGATTGTAAAAGAATGATCAATTCTTCGAAGATGGGGCCCTTCGACGTGACACCCTTTATCATATATTATGTTCTGCGCTCGTCAGATTAATTTCAACCTAATTTCAGTTCATCGATTCATCATTGACACCAATAATATCAAGTTATTGAACTGTTTCAAGTTCATTATTTAGGTGGTCCAACGATGGAGAGGGATTGCCATGGATGGACTAAATGCAAAAAATACAAAATCGGTTTTGCGGAGTCGACAATTAACGATAAATTTGTCTACATGTGAACGTTTTGTAGAAAAGGTTTCAATGAAAAGATCCACCATTAATTTTTCATGTCTGACATGAAAATGTACTTTTTATGACCAATTTTGCTTAGGGGGTCCATCGATAGCAACCTTACCCTAAGTATACCTATAGGTAGGTATACTTAAGGCTACCAGATCTGAACTAGTGCAATGCAGGACACCGCCATTACCCTCCCCCCCCCCCCCCCCCCCCCCCGAGTAATGCATGGACATAATCATTCAGTATTAATTTTTTTCATTCAACACGATAAAAGTAACGTTACAATAATAGATAAATATAATATTTTACATAAGTTTGTAGTATACTCACTAGGGTGTGTCAGAAAAAAAAAATTTATTTTGCTACCTTCTGAACGGATAGTTCTCGTCAAGACAGAGAGATTCCCCGCTGGAAAATGTCCTATGTCAAGGCTATGTGGTTCCGAAACTTTTTTTTAGTTTTCCATTTTCCTATGGAAGATTGCAATTCCTATGTAAAACGGAAAACTAAAAAAAAGTTTCGGAACCACTTAGCCTTGACATAGGACATTCTCCAGCGGGGAATCTCTCTGTCTTGACGAGAACTATCCGTTCAGAAGGTGGCAAAAAAAAATTTTTTTTTCTGACACACCCTAATACTCACAGTACCTATCTTACACTAGAATTCTCAATTCCTTAATCTTATATGTAGGTATTGCAAACATTAAACAAGAAAAATCTCGAAAAAAATTAAACAGTCAAATGATTGAATAATATATCTATAGTATACGTATCAGCTACGATATTGTTACTCAGTTTGCGGCGCGAACTTTTCCGAACTGTGGATTTTCTTCAAGATATCCGGCTATTTTATATGTTTAAAAACAAGTTGAAGCGAACTCGCACATAATCCAGGACAATGCAGGACAATTCTTATAAATGCAGTACGAACTCGGGGTGTAAAAAAATCCAGTACACTTAGCTCAAATCCAGGACTGTCCTGCCTAATCCAGTACGTCTGGTAGCCTTAGGTATACTGTATAAAAGTATGTATATTTGATTACCTATACCTATGCAGTATAATATGTAGGTTTACTTTCTTTGCGAAAAATTTATATAAGTGACACTAAAAATTTGAACATGTATTTCCGCTCACCGTATAAGAAAAATGAGCTGTATGATTCCCGCGCACCTTGATTAAGTTCAGTATCTATTATTCTCGGCTGGGGATAGGTATATGGGAATCGCATACATATCTCAGGCTCGTAACACGTAGCCATCTTCATCACGCGAGAAGAGAATTGAAAATTCACGAATTTCGTGCATACTTTATAACCGAAAAATATGTGCCGGTGTTTTTCTCATATTCCAGAAGCGTATAGGTATATAGTACGTATATACGTAAGACGGTGTATCGGTCACCGTACCCAAGCTTCCCCGACGGGCTAGACCGTAATGATACACCGTCGCAGGGGTGGGGGGCATAGGTATTACGTAACTTATTAAATCACGTATATAGCTACGAAAAATTACCCACCGTATATAGCTATTATTTTAAAGTATATTCAAGATTTTGGCCGAAGCTAGATGTTAGATAATAGTTGCAAGCGGTCGATATACCCATGTAAGGGGTGTTCGGATCGAGAATACGACCCGAATTTCATTCGAGGAGTTTATACCGCCTGCAAAGTCAGACATTTTTCAGAAACTGAAAAAAAATAGAAACTGGTCAATTTTCTTGGCCAAAATTTGAAACGAGAATAACAACGAAACCGCCGAAGGTGTAAATGTGTCTGAATCGCGCCTGATCCTCGTCGCAAATTGTAATTAACTTACGAGAGAATGTTTGTAACGAAGGTTCATGATAATCTGTCTTGTGCATAATCTGCCGCGTTCGATACCGTCGAACTTTTGCTTGAAACATTTCACCGCTTGTACAGGTGAAATGTATGCCTCTTATCTTCCACCTTCGATATTATACCCACATCGCGAAACCAGACAGGGGTGGTATTCTTGATTGGCACACCCCGTATATTATCGCCTGTGTAATATCCTTCCGCGCGGAGAATTCACTATGGTACTCATGTACCTCTAACATCGCCTCGAAACCTTTGCGAAGGTAAAGGCGAGACGGGAACGTACATTGAAAATCAATGCAAATTTAGGAAGTGCAATTTATGATGGAACTACAGTATTCAAATAAGATCGGGAAGAGACTGAGTCCACGAGTACGTGCTGTCACAGAGTTGTTATAGAATATAGTATATATATACACCCACGCCTGAAATCATCAGCTTTTGATGAAACTTTGTGCGAAGTTGTTGAGCTGGATGAGATGTAACCTTCCCATCGAATGTCAATTTATCAAAATACTCAAAAGCTGCGGTTGGAGATACGCGATTTTGATGCCCGCGGTGTTCCGCTGAATTTCCATTGCAAACTCCCAGCTCTTTTCCATTCCTCGTCTGTTTTTTCCACATTATTGAACACGCATATAGATTTGATATGGAAAATTGTGGAATGTAGTAGTGATGACTGAAAAATTTCCTTTAATATTTTCTACGCACTCTGTATTAGTAGATCGAGTTTCAAATATAATGGCTTCCTCGCTTCGTTTGCCACGTACTACAGCGGATATTATATCATAAGGTGTAAGCGACGCGAACCAACTCCTAAATCACATGAAATTAGTAGTCGCAGGTACCTACTACATTAATCTCTGCAGGGATGTAAATCGGACTTGAAATTTCGTTGAATCTTCAGAAAATTCAAGGCAGTTAATTAAATTCGGAATTGTTTCGAGGCGTACCTACCAAACCCTGGCATTTCAGAAATTGATGACGATATAATATCTCGATGACCCAGCTCGCACGGTTGGAATTCGAATAGACTCAAGTTTGTCGAATACAGAATAGAAAATCTATGGACTTGTGAAATTGCAATTTCTTTTATTCCAATTGAGTAATTTCTTCATCAGAAAAACTTTCGCAAATAAAATATTCTCAACTGAATGTCGCAAGAAATGGAAAATCAGTTCGATCGATCCTTCATGTGATTCCTAGACAAACCGAAATTTATGCTCCAAGTTCTATACTTTTCTGGAGATATATCGAGTTTTAAGGCAGGCAACGTGTGTGCAGCTTTCAGAGCACGTTCAACGTCGCGGTCGTTTGTTCAGCGTTAGCTTTCGACCGCAAGTGCCTTGAGGCTTGAGCGCACGCTCGATCTTTCCGTTTCTACGGGAGATCCTAGTGGGACATACCCATACACGTGTAGGATATAACAGGAGTGAAAATATCCGTCGAGATGCCTATACTTTTTTTCTTTATCGAGAATAAAAAAGAAAACGGTGCATCGAACGGTTCTTGAAACATGTGTTTCGACGAAGCTAGTCGTGCGCGAACTATGTGTTGACAGTAACATTCAGTGAATACGAAATCTCGCGGTTTCCGGCCGTCTCGATACTCTTCTTCCACTCTAACGCGATAGACTGTGGTAATTACAAGTGCAGTGCTTCACTAACGATTCTCAACGACGAGGCACCGATTTAACCATTTTTTTTCTTCTTTCAGGTCTTGTTCAAAATGTGAAGTAAAATCGTCAGATCTTACTGAAGGCACTGAAACTTGCTGTATGTCGCATAATCGGTAACTGGGACATGGTATGGTGTAATATATGCCCATAGAATATCAGAGTTCCCATACCTCGCGAAGCCTAGGCGTGAAATGCATCTACTAAACGTAATTATAAATCGCTAGTTATATTGAAAGTGGCTAATTGAGTGTACATAATGAACGTTATTACTCGCGCGTCTCTTGACTCGCACCTATACACATACATATACCTGTACGTATGATGTATAATATGTAACAACGGGATGGGGGTCAAAATTGCGAAAGTCCAGAACGTAAACTGACCAAAATCTCGTCATTTTGAAGTGAGCGAATACCAAAATAACGAGAATTGTGATTTCGCATTTTTTTATTTCCGACAGACCACTGAGTCGAATAAGTGTTTCGTCGAAAGGTTATTATTTTATCCGACAGGTCGTTAATTCGACAATGTGTTTTCACATCATTCGTACCTCGAATGAGCAGAATGAATATTATAGATTATAATATGTAACATGAAAAGTTTATATTTCCAAAACTAAAAATCGAAAATGGCTAATATTTTAAACAGCTAATGAACCAAACATATAAATACTTATAGCGAGCACCAAAATTCAGAAGGAGCAGAACTCATAAACGCAAAATGTAGAAAGGTGAAAATCTCGAATGATAGAATTTTCATGAGCTCAATATTTATGAACGACGTCGACATTCTTCGTTGATTCTTCAAAATTAGTTACTAAATAAGTGTTGCAGCATTTTCGCTATTTCGGCCCGTCTATGTCTTCGTCCTTTCGTTTAAATGAATTAGAATTTTTAAGCGGTCTTGAGATTGACTATTCTAAAATGAAGAACGGTCCAAATTTCGTATATTTGATATTTCGATGATATTTTCACTAATTCGATATTTTGCCCGTCGTGATCTTGTCCATTCTTAAATTGGTTTTTCGATGAAATTTGCTCGTGATATTTTCCGTATTCATAATGATCTTTAGTATACTTTAAAGAGATATTATCGTGATATTGCCGGTTCTGAATTTCGTGTTTCGCTAATTTTGAAATTCGAGATTTCAGCCAGCTTACGTTTTGGACTTTCGAAACTTCAACCTCCACCCCGAATAAGTGCTGACTGGACGCTCTCGCGGCTCTGGTGTTGCCAAACTTATTTGAGATCTGTCCAAATTTACGTGGACAAAGTCAATCTCGTCGAGTGTATATGCACACGTGTAGCACACGTCTATATACCCAGAATGTCGGCCGACCTTGCCTCGACGACAACTCCGTAGAATTAAACTCGACGAGGTTTGGGTACACATATAATGTACTACAATATCATTGAATGTTGAGGATGGCAAAAATAATCAGGAATAATAACGAGGCAAAGTCGAGCAAACGCGAATGGGAAAATATTTTACAACGATTGAACAATATAATATGTTCATACTATAGGCAGGTATATACCATATGTATATAGGTATACGACATTCGCATACGTGCTGCACGCATTTGTAATTGGCACCTGTATATACAGGGTGTCCCATCTTAAACTGTGCATTAGAATATCACGGAAATGAGGACTGCTATCGGAAAATGGTTCGGATGAGAATATCATAGTTTCGAGGGGGGCACATGATAGTGATATCAGTTTGGTTGTGAGTATAGTACTGCTTGTTATAGGTACAACATTCGTCCCGGAACAAAAATCTGTTGCCATTTAAGAAAACTACGTTCGTGGTCATTTCTCACAAGCAGTACCTACTACTCGGAGGCAAACTGATATCATCATCATGTGTCCCCCTGAAACTATGATATTTTCATCCGAAACATTTTTCGCTATAGCAGTCCTCATTTCCGAGATATTCTAATGCACAGTTTAAGATGGGACACCCTGTATATGTTCCGGCGAGCATTAATTCAAAGCAAATGATCATTATTGCTCACAGGCAAATACTAATATATATGTATACATATAGTGCTATGTAGGTACGGCGAGTGACATAACCGTTGATTTGCGTATAGCTGCCGTTAACAAATAGGTACCGATAGTCTAATTGGATCATTAACAGGCCAGCTATCGATTGACCAAAGTTTGTTGTACAAGACTGTTCTTTTTTCACCTGATACACAACAATACACCAATTCTATTGAATCATCGTGCGACTGTATAGAGATAAGGTGTTGGAATTGCAGTCATGTATATTTATACCATCTAAGTTGTACCTACATATTACATCGCATTGACATTGAGTGGAAAGTTCGTCACTACACACTTTTGAATGAGATCAAATCAAATGGAATAGAACGAAGCGAAATGGACCGGAAGCGGTAACGGAATGTGATAGAATTTCGATTCCTCGGATTTTATTATATATTGTTATTATATCGTTAAAAAGATTTTTGTCATTTTGTCTAGATACACCCTATGCAGCTTTGCTGGTACAGCTACTGCTGCTGCACTTGTCGTAAGAATGGTATTCATCTGACTTTTTTGCATTCAGTTTTCATTCATCTTTTCAACCTCCTTGCACCTACATCTCCGTGAAAGTAAATGGTATGTATACAATGCAAGTTTATTACATTACGTACCTACTGCATACGAATGAGAAATTTAGATTTGTTCCGTTCCGTTTCGTCCCATTTCATTTTGTAATTATATCTTCTTCTAAAACTTATTGTATAGCAACTATAACTTTTCATTCGACACAATTTCTTCGATGTTATATACCTATACTAATATATACGACTGACAATGACATTCTATCGTATTATCTTATCGTCAATCGAATAATGATTCGAGAAAACGCCCTCGGCAACAGAGAGCGATATAAAAGGCTGCATTTCAATATTTCATTACTGATTGTGAATCTGCCAAAGCTATAATATAGCACCTATATTCAAATTCGAGAGATTTATCAATTGCCTAATTGGGCCATTTGAATTTATCAAATCCGTGGGTGAATAATCAGACAGCATCGATTATGAATCGTTTTATTCGTGGGTTCTCCCTTATTGGGTATGTACCTATACACTATACCTACTACATACATACACCCACGTACAGGTATACATAGAGCGATTTATATATATGATATATTTAAGCAATGTAATTTCGCGCGCGGGTTTCAGTTTTGAAGAATTATTCATTTCTAACGATTTTTCTATGAGGTTCTAATCTAATTAGGTATAAGATGAGGTCGGAATTACATATTTTCAATCGCAATTTTTCACGATAAAATAATTGTACATTGTACTTATTAATGTTTATTGTAACCAGCCGCGCGACGACGTATTTGCATTTACCACGACCAATTTCTCGCTTCGGATGTTAATTTGTTATGCTTATTTTCTTTTAATTAATTCTCGTTACAATAATTGTGCCTCGTTACGCGAGGAGTGATTTTTCAAAGCAATAGGCGTGGGGCTACCCGACCCGACGTGGCGTGGCGCGGCGCGGCGCTCGAGTTTCTCTTATACGTGCACTTGTATATCATTACCGTAAAAGTACCTACCTTTACCTATATCATACCTACATCGTAACAATTTCCTTTTTATACATCTATACATAATACATATACTCAAGATTACGGGAAGGGTCAACGGGGCTACAGATTCAACGAATTGTAAAACTTCATTTCCGTGGGAAATAGTGTCGGGAAATAGTAAGGCGGTGGAAAGGCGACGAGATCCCTAAAAGTCTTTAAAGGACCTGCAGGCGGAGGAGACCTTTCTTAAAGGGGATACGGCTCCCTGACTTCGCGCGAGCGCACAAAGTCGAAGTAAGAGATGCATAGGTCGTGCAGTATAAGATGAAAGAACATTATAAAGATCGGGCGTTCATACAATACTGCATACGATATCTACTATATCCCCTCGGGCCCTAAAGACACACCAGGTGCAAAAACCTTCACCAAGTAAATGAATTGTAGCAAGAGGAGCAGATCGCGAACCACTTTTTTATATACTAGGAATCACACTGCAAATCGACACGAGGATCGTTGAAATAGCACGAATCACGATTCAATGGAATCGCTTACGAAATGAGTCAAAATACACCGACGTATCGAATCGCTTGGAATTGCTCGAAATTTTGAAAGTGCTTCTCGCTCAATATTGACGTGGATACTTACTCCCTTGCGAGGTCGGACTGTTCGTGTCGGTATACATATTATACAAACAGTCGAGTCTCCACGCTAAGATTCCCAAATGGACTAGTTTTTGCTACTTCATCTAATTCCTGAAAGTCTCACGATAAAAGATATAATAGTTTGAATGATTTGATTTTCAACTAATAGGTTCAAGGCACACCATGCGGAGTTTCTTACATTTTTATGAATCCCCCGACCTCGGATAGTTCAACCAGAATGCGGTACGGCCCGGGGGAATAAAATTTGCATCAGAACCGGAAAAAAGCACATGAATAAACGGAGATATATACACGAATATCTCCGTACGAGATTTATACGCAAAAATCAGTCTACATGTAGCATATCTATAGGTATACCTATATACCCGGTTCGGGCAGCTGCGCAGGGTGCAGATCTAAGTCTTGTGAATAAACTTCCGTTCAAGTTTCGTGAACCACATAACGTTGGTCTTGAGCTTACACCATTTACCTATATGGTATTGATCCAAGCCATTAATGGCCAACCCATTGTATCGAAAGCAATTGCGCAGACGTTAATAAATCTCTTGAATTGCACTAAATTCTCAAGACTCAGGTATTGTTATCTCAAACTGTCTTACAGAGTCTTCGCGTACTATACAAAATTTCACGTGCACGCGCACATTTCCGCTAAGATTCACTCGATACTCATAAACAGATGAACTTGAAGTAATATGGGGGCAGCATGCGAGGAGAAAAATAAGTAAAACAAGTGTAACAAGTGAGATATTATTTCCCCCTTCACCCCTGTAGGTATGCATACATAGGTATAGGTGTAGTATACCTATAGCGTGAAGAAGCACGATTGAATTCGTAGCAAACGAGACATGTAAAATACTCGAGCGGTGGTAGGCCGACTAGATTAGACTTTAAAATTTCGAAATCGTAGGCAATCTGCCCGTATTTGACTTTCACAGTAAATTCGAGTGAGAAAACTTGATCTAAACTTTATAAGTTCTGCAGTTGCCGACGAGAAGAGAAACCAAAGCGAGCGCAAGACCGAGAGCAAGAGCAAGAGCAAGAGCAAGAGCAAGAGCAAGAGCAAGAGCGATGAGGGAACTAAAAGTGAATCGGGAAACGATTATTTGAGTTTAGCCTTTGCTCAACTTTTAAGCTTATATACCTATGTATGTACGTAATATACTCATCCAGCATCCTGCGCGTGTTTCAAGCAGCGTTATACAGTCTAGGAAACGACGTAATAATTGTTAATCAACTCTTCAGATTCACTATAGAAAATGAATTCGAGACTTCTTTTCAATCAGATGTTATGGTAACATACAAAAAAACAAATCACAATGCATATGTTTATTAACGGTTGTACGAATGGGGGCATTCTATCTTAACACATTAACCTGCAGCCACCGATCCTTACCACCTCGATTACCTTTTAAAGAAAAGTGTATCTCGTCGCAGCTGCAGGTACAATAAAGAAGAGATACATTTCTGTGCAGGTATTCGAGCCAATGAGGGACGTGGCATCGTATTGTTGTAAGAATTGGCCCGTTCGGAAGTAGTACGATGTTTTCGATGGATTTCTACGGAATTTTATGGACGACAATTCCGAAATGAAATATTCAACGTAGGAACTGCTGAAGACCAACATTGATTGTACTTTTACGAATAAAATGGCACCTAGAGCAAGTTAATATGTTCCACAGTTTCGAAAACACATCTGTTTCGCTCAACCCTTGCAAATTCAACTACGCGAGCGGACGTTGCCGTGTAACCGTGATATAACGACCACACAAATTATGTTCAATAACTTCAATTGTTAATTGGTTGCGACGCAATGAATTATTCCCTTCAATATTTCATGTTTTATCGAGAAGACTAGGGAAGGATATAGTTTCAACTCTGGAGGTACCAGATACAGAGCGATTCTCTGGAAAGTAATGCACCTCCATAAAGGTTGGTAATAGTATATTTCACCACACCTCCACGGAGAGTACGACTTTCAGCCCCTCGCGTGAGCAGAAAGTCGTACTTTCCGTGCAGGTGTGGTGAAAACAATTTTTTTATCTTTTCATTCATTTTTATATCGGTGGTCAGGTGATCGTTGTCACATTTATACGGCGACGTCGTAGAATTTTCAAGGGTACAGATCCTATACATTTCGGTATTGAACGACCTGTAACGATATTTCAAGCACGATCGCAGTTTTCGGAAAATCAACTTTCAGGTATAGAGATAAATAGAAAATTAGAAAATCGGCGGGGCCTAAGAGTGAAAAATATGGCCAAAACAGTGCCATCCTAATAACTACGCGCATATCATCTACATACGTGGTGAAAGTCTAACGTCCGAACACTAGGAGCAGCGTTGAAGTGGCCGCGATCTCGGCGCGCATGTAAAAACTTGTGCGTGTCGAAGTCGCGGCCACCTCAACGCTGCTCCGAGTATTCGGGCGCGAGGGGCTATTCACTCCCGAGTATACTCGCTTTATTACAAATACTCGTCGAGACTCGCAATACTCGTCGAAACTCGCAATACTCGTCGAGACTCTGTCGATACTCGTCGATACTCGTTAATACTAGGAGGTACTCCTTTTTAGTGAGTACCTGCGAGTACTAACGAGTATCGACGAGTATCGACGGAGTCTCGACGAGTATTGCGAGTTTCGACGAATATTGCGAGTCTCGACGAGTATTTGTAATAAAGCGAGTATACTCGGGAGTGAATAGCCCCTCGTTCGGGCGTTAGACTTTCACCCTGTATACAGAATACACGTATAGGTATCGTAAATATCATAATACTTATGTATATCTACGTACAGGCATGGCTATTAAAGTGTATACGGTGATGTAGACACAGTGGCGCGGGGTAGTTATACACATTGCATTTTTATACCCTTGTGAATTTTTACCGAATGATATTTCTTATATTCCCTGAGGAATACGAACAGCCTTGTCGCTACGTACCCAATATAGGTGAGTATACCTGTATAGCTGTGACGTTTAGTATAAGTGTACGTGCCTCGCGTATACCTATCACCTATGTACAGCTATGTAACGTAAACATAATCAATATGAGGTGAGGCGGGGCATAACGAAACCCCTGAGGAAATATATGTCCAACAATGAGATCGCCTGTTTAAAAGTATCATATTTTTCATGGATTTTCAAGGGCTATCCATTGCGAAGTGAAACATTCAATGCTCAAGTCGTTGAAAGCGTTTATACTTCATACCCACCGATTGTACTTCATCGTCAAGTCCAACGAATTTCCGAGGGATGCGCCAACGAATAAAGATCTCGCAACCGAGTCATTATGTTGTTAGCGATTAATTTAGCATATATCCTGAATAAATTTTTCAAAAATTCACGGACATTAATAAAAGTCTGAAAAAATTCAGGAATACTCTTTTCAATAGGTATTATACGACGGCATATGAAAAAAAAAAATCACCAAATAAAAATTGGTGGGATCAGGAGGCTCGTTCAGCTGGTATATCGAATACCCCATCATAAATATATATTATCACAAATACAATTAAAATCATCCCCGCCTCCGGGTCGTTCGAGATTATAATCACCCCGGCTGCAGCCTGTATAGTATGATGCCAGGCCGGTGGGTGTAACAAGGCACGTACCCCGATGCGCGTTGTTCAATTACTCTTCTAGCTAAGCTTGACTCAGTTTACAGGAACATATTGTTCACAGGGACGTTATATCGGGTATTTTCGTCGAGGAGCGCCAGAGGCAAGACTCTGGGCTAAAAGTTGGACCTTCTATTGGTCCGCGGGTTCTGGAAACGGTGAATTTTCAAGAGAGGAACCGAATTGGAACAGGTAGCTCTTCGGGTAGTTTGATCCTTCAAAACCTTAATTAGTTTGTCCGTCAGTTTTGCGGACATAAATATAATTCTGTTTCGGTAGAATTATGTCCGGTGGGTGAGGATTCAGAGCTGTATGAATGAGAATCAGCGCTTTGACTTGAAACTCTTTTGAAATTAGCGTCTCGACATGTCCTACTAAATTTTCAAATTCTACTCACAACCTGCAGAACCTGTCAAAATGATGAATCTTATTTTTGACTTGGAATTTATCCGTCAATCAGTTCACGAAACGTTTTGTGAATTAGAGATTGAGGAGCCGCATATAGGTCGAAACCTGGAGAATCACGAAGCCTCTTGGAATTCCAATGATCCAGCTGAGGTACAAACTAACATAATTTCGAAACTTTAGTTTGCACCCGAACTTAATACTCAAAAGTGATATTAGTCTCACTTTTAGGTGCAAATCAGAATCTCATTACATGCACGATGGCAAACCTTCCTCTTTAAATTCCAGCTTGCAATTCCAGGTTCTCGGTGAAAACTTGTCGGCTAAAATCAGAATTTTCCTCAGCGAGAACTTGCATAGAATAAAACTATAGAATTCTCATTCCGTTTCGACGAGTATTACACGTGTACAGTAAGCATAGGTAAGTGTATTGAAAGATATTGGAAATATTTTTCTATACGCCGATCACACACAACCCAGTCGTCGTGTAGGTCGACGCTGACTCTCCTGCACTTACATATATCTGAAACCCTTAGATCTTGGCTTAATATTTGATTCCTATGCACTTTGTTCTGTTCCATTTCATTCCATTCCGTTTCATTCTATGCCCCATTCTATTCATCGAGACGGGAAATCAACAGACAGCTGAAACATTGATCGAGAGTCCCATATACGTACAGAGTACTACTACCGATCTACTCTATATAGAAGGTGTAATACGTCGAGTAGCATGAGAAATATCATCGAAGGCCATCTCTCCCCTATGGCCATCTCACCTGGAATTACCCCATACATATAGGTTGCGACTATGAGAGGTGAAAATCGTTTTGCTATAATGCTTAGTGCGGAGCCAGCTCCAAACCTATAGTTGTCTAATATTCTATAGGATTAGATTCCATTTCGATCGAATGGGAGAATAATGCCCTACCGACACACGCACTTCAAGATCGGGTATATTTAAGAAATCTATGTCAACTGTTTGCTCACTTCTGTTGTGGAAATTCAGTGATTGGCTAATAGACCCTAAATATACCCGATCATAAAGTGCACGTGTATAGACACCCGCACACGTGGAACAACAGAAATATCGAATAAAAGATGGATCATTTGGATCTTTCGTAAAATCGATCCTGAATCACCCAACGCTATCAAGAACAGGCGTGATCCCTATATATAATATAGTTTGGAAGCTTAACCAGATTTGTTTGGAATATATTCAGTGTTTCATGTAGTTGGCTGACGGCGCGCAATGTCTATTCTGTCAATGCTGTCCGTTAGAGCTGACAATGAGAAACGTCATCTGTCACAAGCCCCGTATTACGCGTTACGCGTTACATATTCGGTGTTCGTAAGGTGGCGAGCGCCCCTCGTAACAGTATGTATATTATATATATACTACATAATTCTGCATACACGCAGAACCCATGGGTAGATGCCTTGGTTGGTTGAATTTACAAGATTTGTCAATTCAATACGGAGATTCGAGAGTTTAGAGTTCAGCCTTTTAGAGCGATACGATTGCATGTGCGGCATACGTGGGGCGGGGGTTAATTCTGTGCCATATAGGAGTTACGGGTACATGGATGAGGGTGATACGGAAGGGAATTGGCGGGAGGAAAAGGAGAAGAGGAAAAGAGGGAAGGGTGTATCAACAACAAAACCGACAACCAACAACGAGACTTGATTTTAAAACGAGATTTCATCATCAACTTGATATATATATATTTACCTAACGGGAGGGCTCCGCAACACCCGTTTGAAATAACGAGGTCTACGCTCACCTCGAGATATTATATAGCCGTACATGGAGTATTTCCTATACATATAGATCCACGTGAGTGCGACTTATATATAACAGCCTTTTGTATACCGAGATATAGGTACAATTTTGCCAGCGATTTCTTCATCGCTGATGCAGAGATAAGAATTTCACTCAAATGAAGACGATTCGGATTAGTTACGGGAGATACGCTGCCGCGGAGTTGAGGGATGATATTATACTGCCAGTTTATCAGTTTTCCAGATACTATAAGAAAGATATTCTACACGGTTGATAAAGAGAATGTTGAACCTTCGGTGGTTTCAAAAATCTTCACGTCAGCTCTCACAATCAAACTTAACGTCCTATCCTACATCGCTATTGTCTCAGTGCATTTACCCTCGTCTTTTCCTCCCACACGGAGATCGGATAACGTTTAGTACGCAGTGGGTATACGCATTGGCGAAACTAAAAAAATCTAATTAAATCTCATTCAAGGAATGTCAATTGGCTCATGCGGTTTTCACGCCAACGGACTGGAAATATATTCGGCTAACCGTAGGTATAATGTGCAGGCAGCTGTTACTGCATAACGACTGAATTGGAACAAGTACCTATATACATATATGTGCTGCAGTTAGCATAAATTCATCAAGTGGTGAATGCAAAATGATGCAGGTATATAGGTATATTAAATATAGGTTGCGGTGATGCAGAGGAATTATTATGCCGCATGAAAATCACATTCTGCAATCATAATATCGAGCACTGCGAGTATGCATATAGCATTGGGTAATTCAATTCACTACCCCCGATGAAGATTTCGAACCTTTCATCTCACCTGCAGGGTGGAACTGAGCGATTTTTCAATTCCATACTTTATCGACGGCTAGTAGACTGACACATTTATTCGCAATTGTAACACGTACCATCTACGAATAGTACTACATGGTAAGAATTGAATACGAGACACCGATTTGTTCGAATGTTTCACGAATCTTGAAAGGTTTGCACAATATTAATAAATCATAATCAAATCAAATCAGTCAATAAATATACAACTTACTGAGTGTCGCGTTGTTCGCTCTCGATTGATCTGTCTGCGACCTAAGTAGCCGCAGGCGATTAAGTTTGCTCTGTTGTTGATCCAAGCGATGCCTCAATCTTGCTAGTCGGTCCTGCTGTGCTGGCTCCTGCGGGAACAACATTTCAGACTTTATATACCTGGGGATATACATACAGTTTAGAAACAACTTCATTTCTCCGACAGATTTGTGTACCAGGATTACAAATACGTTCTCCAAAAAAATCTCAATCATTTTAACGTCTCGGCGCCAAAGCTGGGCTGTTGAGGCAAAGATTGCGAGGGAGTCGAGAAAAATGCTTGTCGGACGGAACGAGAATGAAGAATCTCCCAAGGTTTATCGTGGAGTTATTTTCTGATTCTATAGATTCCTGCGGTGGCTCGAATTATACCTATACTCGAAATTATCAGTCGACTGCTCCTCTGGCGCGGATGACGTAAGACGCACGAATATACCATGAGAATTTCGAGCCTTTTTCAAGGATAAATGTAGGAAATTGCCAACGGTGAAGGCCGTTCGGCATTGAATATGACGTACTGCCAGAGATAGGAACCTAATAGCAAAGATTAGGCTATTCAAGCCGGCCTCCTTAGAAATCTACTGAAAGGCCACCGCGGAATCACTCCACACGTCGTCTCCTTACCCATTTTATCCGATATGTATACGTCTACGTGTCTATGCGCTATTTAAGCATGGCTCCCTCCTACGTACGTAAACATGTATTTATTGCACAGTTGTAATATGAAATTTGTACATGACAAATCGCCGAGATGGGGCTGTTTCACCTGATCCTCACGGTATACCCGTACGCGAAGTAAATGCGTCGCAAAAGTAAAAGAAATTATCCTGTCTGCGTAGGTACAGCCAGATTGAATGTCCACGAGATGGAGTAAATTCAAGTTAACGTAAACGGCAACCGAGCCTGCGGCTTTTCATTAAATATATTAAAATTAGGACAAATTTTCATGACATTCGTGTTACTTTGGATCGAACGAGTTATCGGACTGCCACGCGCTGAATCACATACTTTTTAAAAATTGTGCCACTCCTAATCCCAGCCGTTAAAAATAATAAAATTTCACTCGTCGGGAGCGAATTTTCATCAAGGGTTGCACGATTTTATTAAGTACCTACGGTATACCGGGAGGATTCGTGGAAATTACAGGTTCCAAGGCGCGCAGGCGCTGATTTATTCGAACATTACGAGGGCCGTAATTTTCAGACTTGCGACGAATATCTTCAGGGTCCGCGTCTGCTGTTCAATTTCGATTGTTGCGAAACAAAAATTGTGCTGCTAGCGCGATTCTGCCACCGATGATGTTCGAATGAATGTATGAATCAGCGCCTGTGCGCTTGGAACTTGTAATTTCCACGAATCCTCCCGGTATATACGTTCGTGGAGGGAAAAAATCCCACCACTTCGGCTCTTCTCAATAAGCATCTTTAATTCGTCGCTTCTCGCGTGCTCGATACTCGTTTTTCACGAATAACGACAATAATCCTGCCCCAGCACGCAATCCGTCGGTTATAGGTATATCCCTCTCTTTCACTGTCTGCCTCCCTCTCTGTTGGTCCTTTATTTGATTCCGTTTATGCCATGCGCCTTCCACACGTTTTCATGTTTTCTAGGTTTGTACTTTAATCTTTAATTTGTGCTTCTTTTATTCCTCGCGATACGATCACTGGTCCCCAGGATTGTTCTTACCAGACAATACCCCGGAACATACAATAATCGTGTATTCTATTCTATTGTAACCCCCCCCCCCCCCCCCCCTACATCACCCACCCTCTCTTTCTCTCTCTTTCTCCGAAGCAAGGACTCAATCCGGGAATCTGCTTCCCCTTGGAACCACAGAGAACAGCAGAGTTTCAATAATCTTCTATATTAACGTCCTTCCCCCGGAGGCTGTAAACCCTTCGAACTTCTGAACCTAATATCACCCGCGTATATCTGAGATAGTCTTTCTCCTATAAGCTAGACAGCTTTGTAAGAGATTTGCAGCATTGCAGGTAGTAGGTGGAACTTATTGACACAACGCGAAGCCTATAGTTCGACCCGGGTCCGCTCAATCTTTCGTAAAGTAATTCCGTCGGGCATACATAGGGGGTGAGGGGGGCAAAATAGCCACCCTAAGAAACTAACGCTTCAAATCGATGTTTCGATCGATGGATCTCAGAATTTTTACCGAAAAATAATAGCCTAACCGATGTCGAGTTTTGAACGCCCTTTGAAAAGTTCAAAAATTGCCGGAAAAATATTAGGCACCCTAAAAAATGTCTACATTTACCTTCGCATTTACGTGAGAATACTTTTTACTTCTTTTTTTGATTTTTGTTCTTACGCGCATTTCGCCCGCCTCTCCCTGATAGTTGTCAAGGTTCAAAGTTTGAAAAAGTACACAGAAAAAACGAGTTGTACCAATTTGAATTGGTCCAAAAAAAATGTTTTTGTTCCAAGAAAAATTTTCTTGTCCCAAGAAAAATTTCTTTGTCCCGAGAAAATTTTCTGCAAACGCATTGGAAACCGAAACTATCTTGAATCAAGTCAAAAATGTTCTCGAACCAAGAAAACTCTCTTGGATCGAAGAAAGTTTTCTTGGTTCGAGAAAATTTTGTCTTGATTCAAGATAATTTCGGTTTCCAATGGGTTTGCAGAGAATTTTCTTGGGCCAACAAATTTTTTTTTCTGTGTGCGAAAATTTTTGGGGGTGGCTATTTTGCCCGCTAGTGGTCATTTTGCCCCCTCTCCCCCACCTATATATTGGTGTATATATATCTTGAGTGTGATTCTAACCTGGGCGCCCCGGAGCACGGCTAGGCGAGCTTCCCTCTGCTCCAAGAGTCGCTTCTGTTGGGCGATCTCCCTCTGTTGCCTGGCCGCCATGTTCTCCAGTTCGCTGAGCACCAGCACAGCCCCGCTACCGCCCACTGGTAACTGAAAAAGAAAATGCAAGAAATTGCATTAATTTAATTTTCAAAGTCGAAAGACCGAGGCAGGAATCGGTCAGATTCGCGAAACGAGCGCGTATCCGAATAAATATATATATATGCATTTGGAGTTGAATCCGTAAATCGAATCACGATGGACTTGGTGAAGTGTTCCTTGCATGTAGATTGGGCACAGATCCGAAACCGTAGGTACTGCTGCGCTGGACCGCATTTGCATATGCCGCGGGAAACGTCATCTGAACAAATAACGTATAGGTACCTACTGCAGGGTACCGATGCATGATGCGAGCTAGACTTTGTTTAACAATAAGATGTAGGTAACTTCGATAAGCTGGAATGGCTAGGAGTTGTGTATAACTTAAATTCAATTGGTTTATCAGCGGTATCATCACGTACTTGGGATATTAATCCCTGAAGCTCAACCCGTTGAAATGGGTATTAGCGGGTTGTTAAGGTTGCAGAGGTTGTATATGGTGGTGGAAGCGCGAAGATAGCCTTATTAATTTTAACCGGAGTACCGCCCCAGATTTGTCAAGGGAAATTAGAAATTACTAAAACCTCCAACGCCCGTCCGATATACTAATTATACCTATATACATGGTGTACGTAGTGTACGTGGATCGGGCGCCAATATACGAGGCAGGATCCGTTTGAAATTCGGCCCCATACCTACAATTAATTAGCAAAATATGCTGCTCAAGGGGAGGGTATACTCGAATTTTACCGACCGGTCTAATATTTCTCGATTTTCTCCGAAACGGGGCTATCAATCGGCTTGTCCTTTCGGCAGCCGATGTTTGACGAGTATTGAGTTCGATCTGGTATGTTCGATCGGATGAAATGCCGCCCCCGACCGTGGAAATCGCTAAAATTACCACAAAATCGTAGAATACAACTGGCCCCTTCATCGTTGTCGAAAACAAAGATGTTTTGGGATGGTTGTGTCCGGAATTCCATATAGAATCGGGCTCTCACGGCCGTTTTTGCATTTTTGATGCATTATTTATTCAAAATTTTCCCAAAGTTTTCTTTAGATATGTAAGATTCCAACTGGTTTTAAGAGTTTTCTGAGTTAGGAGTCGAGGGCGATGAAGAGGCAGATGCAGTTTAATTCCCAACCCTTTTCGCATATTTCCCAGAATTCACTGCGGCTGTATTTATTACTTTTGAATTCATTTCGTCGACGAAACGCTGGAGCATATCTATACCTATAATAGGTATACATACCGTGACAATCTGTGGACGCGGAATGCCAGGGATACCAACCCAAAACTCGTTAGCAGCAGTTTAGTAGCTCACTGGATGTTTCTAGTAAAATCACTAGCAAACACTAGATTTTTAGTGATTTTACTAGGAAAATCTAGTAAGTTACTATACTGCTGCTAACGACTTTTGGGTTGGTATCCCTGGCGTTCCGCGTCCACAGATTGTCACGGTATACCCGTAGTGTGAACATCGAAATGAGGGTATAAAACGCTAAATACATTATGGACCTCGGACGTTGCGTTGGGTTACTTATACCGGGTGTTCTCTATCCCGGAGAGTGTTATACATACAGAGTTACATGAATATGGTAAATAGAAAGTAATGCATCACTGTGGGGTGAAATAAAGAGTGCAGTCTCTAATTTTATTTTGGGGAGCCTCAAAAATGAGAAAAAAAAAGAGAAATTGAATTAGCGCGAAATTACCGCAAGTAGGTACCGTACGTACTGAGACGATCACACAACCGAGAGTAATGATTACGAACGGACAAAACAAAGTGATACGTGGAAATCGATGCATGCATAAATGTATATCATCTTATACCTCGATTTTCGGAACAACTTCGCTGATCGCATCTCCTTTTTCCTTCACAACGACGCTCTTCGACTTTTTTCTCGACTTTCCATGTTTCAGTTTAACTTCCGTCACCGCCTTCGACTTGAACTTCTCGGCGGGATATACACAGGCTAACATTTCTTAAACGTGGATATGTATATCGCTGTGTCCTATGTGCCCAATACTTGCGGCATATCGAAATCACTCACGCACGTAATCTATTGTTATTTTCTTTCCTTTATCGCGAAACGTTAGAGTTCTTATACCGCAGACACGAGGGGAAGGTGATCACTATAGGTAATAGATCCGCGTGTATATACCAATTCACCACGTATAGTATCACCTCATATGTAAATCTGTAAAAATCTGTAAAAACTTAGCTTCCAGAGAATAGAAAGGTGGTGAACATTCAAAAATATTCAAAGATCGTTGCCGAATCTTGAGCCTCGAAGTATATCGGAATTTCTATGATATAGGTATATTTGAGATGAGCGCGAGTACCTGCACGATTGATAATAACGTGTAGGTATATCACTAGGATTCCACGTTCAGATATTATATACAATATTTCTTCATTCGTGAAATCTTGGCCATCCCGATATACTCGGACACTCAAATCTATATTATAATAATGTATATACCAGTATACCTATACCTATATGTATATATATACGCATGAACTCGACCCTGTTACGTGAATTTTCCACGAATCACGGCATACCATCGCGTATCAATTTTTCACTCCTTCTTTGATACAGTACAAAAAAAGTATGAATAGATACTTGTCAAATTGTTTTCAACTCTGATACGTATACCTACGCAGCCCTTTGCTTGTGCTCACGAGGTGTATCGGGACTAAATTAAATCAAATTGAACGATTCTTAACAAAGGTGCGGCAAAGCTCATGACCCGTGTGAATTGGCGAATAAAAATGTTCACCCCAAAAGAAAATAAATCGTACCTGCGCAGGGTATAGTATAGGTATGAATATTTTTATATGTAATCCGAACGGATGGAGTAGGCACGATTTCAGTATTAAAATTACTCGCTCCTTAATAAATCAGATCAAGTACAGGCACTAGAGATCGACGGTGTGGGTGTAGTAGGTATATGTACTCCGCATTAATTATCAGTACGAGATCAAGTGATTGAGGTGTATGGCATTTTCTTTGTATTTTTATTATTATTCAACTCGATTTACATTTCCGAAAAAGTGTTATTATTCATTCAGTCATTATTGAACATTGTTCAAAGGAAGACGGTATTATAAGTGTACACCCGCATCGCACGGTATCCAGAAATGTAAATTCAGTAAAAAGAAAATTGAGAAAAAAATGTCCAATAGCCGATCATTGGATGATGATTGTCCGAACTTCAAACTTTCAAACGTTTCGTCAGTTTTTGGATGAATAAAAAACGCGATGTTCACTGAAAAAGATAGATGGATAGATAAATGATGGATTGAAGCAGGCGCCTTTCGACGTAATAGTAAATATATAGTTTTAAGCTTACTCGCCCCCTGCAGCGCCTGATTCCGACTCTAATTGCTAATTCATACTCGATTGAGCACTAGGATTTATTCGCCCGAGCTGGCTGGCAATAAGAAGAGGAGAAAAATTAAGAAAAACAAGAACCAGAACGAATGCGATATAATATACGATCGCCTCGCGCTCAGGTGGCTCAAGAGTCGGTAAATAATTTCAGAGATGTGTTTGACGATCTGTGATTCAATAAAAGTCACCCGGGCATTCAATTGTTCACTGATAAATATTATCTGGTAATAATATTTATACAGTTACAGGTATTAGGTATATCGTGGCGATAACAAAAACGTCGGGAACACCGCGGGCGATGGTCGTAATGGTGATAATTTATACAAAATTGTTATGCAAGTATGATACAGCTTGATTACAGGCGTGAGTGAAACAATTAAATTTCGATTCCACATGTGGGTTGCGGATAACAGCAACAACATGGCGTAGTCCACATAGCGTCATGTTCTGACAAGCGTATATGCCCGATGTTTCCACTTGAAGAACAAAAAACGAAGGATACGGAGATGAAGAAAAAAGGGTGAGGAAAATAAGGAAAGAGATGAGAGGAGCACCCTTCCGATAATGGCCTCGTCAAAAAATAATCAGTCAATTCGTCCACGTCAGAAAGTTTCCTCTGGTAACGCAAAACTTGTTGGTAAAACGATTTGTCAAAACCATGACAAGCCACTGCGGAAAAGATAGCGCCGCGGCAGCTGAACTACATTGACAGTGAGAGAGAAGGAATGAGCGAATGAAAGAATTGAAGAAAGAAGGAAAGAAAGAAAGAAGGAGATCGAACGACAGAGAGAGAGAATAAAAGGTACGCGACTAGTGCGCCAATGGGGTTTCCAGATTTTAACAGAACCGTCAGATACGGCGCGATAGTCAAGTACAATTGCCGATAATGGATGAAAAAAAAGTAGCGGATAGGAGCAAGTGTGTGTGTGTGCGTGTTCATGCTATATCCCAGGTAGCTGCAGGTATAGGTATGTAACAGAGATCCCAGCAAGGCAGACAATGCCTCGAAATGGCGCATGGCTGACAAGCGTAAATTTATTAAAAATCGGTCACTGACTCGGGACCAGGGAGAGAAATCCAAGCGAATTTATGGAAATTGGAAATTGGCTTTCCAACACTCCGGAGTGCGTTGACAGTTTTGACGGTTGACTGTGATTGGCTAATCTGGTATGCAAATGCGCTTCCACTTTCGGAGTAGACCGAACGACCAACCGCGACGGACGGACGTACGCCGCTGGGACGTATCTAGTTATACACGTTATTCTATTCCACGACCTATATATTATTATGTTATAGGTACGTGAGGTGCGGGATTCGAGCCCATATAATGCGGATCACACATCGAAAGGCACAGTCCGGATTAGAAGAAAATAGTATGTTACATACCTAGGGCAGTAAAATAAGGAAGGTCCCAGATCACATGTAATTGTCGTCCGAGGCGAAGCCGAGATCGGCAAACATGTGATCTGGGGCTTTCTCATTTACTGCCCGAGGAGTGTATACGATTTTTCGCACGACGGAGCCGAAGAACGGGAAAGTTGTCGCTTTCGGCCCGGAGGTGAGAAAAAGTGATTCGTATACAACGTTTGAAGACTCCACTTGCACTTGACTAGATTTCAGCTCTACGACTGCAGGAATCGTGTCGATTTTGTAGAAAAAAATTCGAGCTATGATCCAATGACAGCTATCGGCCTTGTGTTCTTCCGACCGCGTCATATCAACTCGATAGTGTTGGAGATTCACACAACCATGACGATAATAAAATCCTTCGACATTTAATAACAACGTCTGAAGTTAAATAGCCAGAATATTCAATCTCAGGTTGTTATAGGTATACTTATGTACAGGAATGGACCTGGCTCTTCCGAGCATTTCTTTGCTCTCTACACAGGGGTCCCTGCATTAATGCAGAGAAAAGATGAAAATGAGGTGATAAAATGGTGGATAGTTTTATACAGTGTAATATATAGTATATCGAGAATGAATGGTATCATTAAAGGGCTTTCTACCCTACGGGGCTCTGCGTTATGCACGTTTCTCGATTCACCCTTCGGATTTCATTCCATATGGCAAAATGCAAAGTATAGTCCGATTCAAGCACTGCCTACGCGGATAAGTCACATTTTGAATGTTCACTTGATTGCTCACTCATCCGTACATCGCATACTAGGTACAAGTATATCTGTATGTATACGAATACGTGTATACGAGCATGTACCTTCTATACCTACCCAGAGGCACGATTCAGATGAACAGTGACCCGGGTAACCAGACAAAGTTATAAAAGAAGTAGCGGCTCATAAAGAGTCGATAAGCTGTACAATAGAACCCCGTGCGGTAGCAAAGATATGCAAAACGAATACTCCAATATCACAAAAGAACAGACGAGAGTCTGCCATATGTTCGGGGATTGGCTGAGCGGATTAGAAATATTCGGCATAAATTGAACAGCCGAAATCACGTTCTAAGTTACAAACCCACCAGCAAAACTGTTCACCTGCACGATCAAAGGCCGCGGGAACCTCTTAGCGAAAAGGGATCTCTTTAATATCCATATAGGTAGGTAATATTATGTAGTGGGTAGGTAGACGTATACTAGGGTGATTTCACTCACTAACAGGCTCAAAAGTTTCATTTGGGTATAAAAACATGCCTGCTAAAATATGAGCTCTTAATATTAATATTAATATCCTCCGCATCGCAATTTTCGATTTTCCATGAGAATAACATAGAATAAATTATGTTTGCTTCTTCTGATTTTTATAACTAGCAAATGATACGTCACACAGAGAATCTGCAAACATATTTTTGTGGAATTTTTTATTTTTTTTTTTTAATCACTCTAATCTATACCTACCATATACCTAGGTACATAACACATATATGCTTATACGCATATAGGTTGTAAAGACTCGAACGCGTCTAGGTCCGCGAAACGTGGCAACGTATGTACATAAACGAGTCCCTGCGGAGGACTGAGACCGCAAATTTCATTGATTGCGAGTGACATACATGAAAACAAATTAGCAATAAATTAGCTCTGTAAGGCAGTGGTACGAAGTCAAGTACTCAAATACTCCGGCAAACCTGACACAGTCAGTGTTTGTCAAAACAACAATTTGCACCTGGCGCCAGAGATGGGATAACTTCCGCTCCCTGCGCCACGCCGAGAAAATGGTGCAATGAACATCTCCAGCGCGAAATAATGTCGGAAAGATGTCGCTTTTCGTAGTCCTGAACCAGCCCTGCGGAGATCAACTCCAATTGTCTGGGATTAATATTACTTGAATGTAGTCGAAAATGTATGGATATATGATCCACCGCGCCATGTGTCGGTCTTATCGCGGGTAGCCTTATGGTTCCAATGGAATTTGCTCGTTCGGAAAATTCTCGATTATAATATATCATGAAAGAAACCAGATTCACAATTAATCTATACAGACTCTGGGTGTTATAATATGAGCTATTCGTAAACAATTGATTGGGAAATAAGGGTGATTTCTCTCCTCGCACACGTGCAGGTGTTCATTTTTTTTTTCTTGTTTCTAAGAAAGAAAAATCTAAAAATTTTCCAATGTTGTCAAGTTTTTACACAGATTTATTTTTTCTGATTCCTCATAACTTTCTTCAAGTGCGCATGAAAGACAAGAAAAAAGAAAAAAACGAACCACCCTAATTGCATACAGAGAGAATAATATCTAACGTCTGAACACTCGGAGCAGCGTCGAGGTGGACACCAGTCAAAATGGTCAATTTATTGTTATATTGGTTCCGGGCTTTCTCGGCCAGCTCAACGCCGCTCCATTAGTGTTCAGACGTTAGAAATCCACCCTGTATACACCTTCATACGCGAATGAAAGACCATCGGTGAAATAGAATTTTATTCCGTTCACAAATTCTTCCAGGCTTCTGCGATTTACTAAACATATATTCATGCAACACGTAGTAAAGTTGTATGAAAAATGGGTTACTTAAAAGATCTAAAGCGTATGAGGAACAAACACTTGTAAGAATCGCTGGCGTCCAGCCAGGTCTCGCCCGAGATGTTCGGAAAGTATATAAGGAAATTATTTCAACGCATTTATAACCCCTGGATATACGCTTGATAAATCCACCACCTATAGTGATAGTCGTAATTGTATACGTAGGATGTATCCGCGAGGTATATTCAATAGGTACACAGGCATATACATGATGTTATAATATACAGAATATAGATACGCGTATGGACTGCAATATTATGGACGGAATACTTGCGTTCAGCCTCATTCTGCATTCGTCCGTTCCTTTCCTATTCAAATATCTCGAATGATTTACGTCGAAGAACCGCGTGACGAAGACTCGGTATACTTCAAATGCATGAAAAACGGAATAACTTCACCGGTTTCGAAGTCACTCGGAAAATGTCTTCCCCCCCTCAAAGTTGGTGAAGGAGTCTCTTTGAATTGGAACTACAAAAGTAGCGCATTATATACCTATATAGGTGTAGTAATGTCACTATATCAAAGTCCAAAACGCAGAGCAATGTGAATTGCGTCAAGAGTACCTATGCATTCTAGCCATTACCTAACGCGTAACATTAATATCAGAACGCCGATTGCAATGCGGAGTGTATAGGTGCAGTATATAGACGTATACTTGTAATATACGCGAGTGCAGAATCACGGGGAGGAATTATGTTTGAGAAGAAGTTTACGGGGCTAACGGCGCGGCACGGCGCTCCGCGTGAGCATCGTGGTTTGACTGCATGCTTTCAACTATTCCCCGACCATATACCTACCCCACGTATACGGGATGTACGAGATGGCTCGGGATAGTCGAAGTTATCCGAACAATTCCGGAGCTCGCCGAGCGCCAGGGGTTTACTGAGAAAGTCACCCCAATTCGCGATGATACCCCGTCTGCAATACGTCGCGGCTTTTGCGTTTGTCTTCCATGCAACTTCCGACTTTTCACTCTTGCCCCTTCGCCTCTTTTGCCGTTTTGACTGACATCGATGACATCGTTGCTATACTCATATAGGTGTACAATCAGCTGTATGCTCTCCAAATGACTATACAACCGTGCAGGGCCACGATAAATGTTCAACAGCTACCCACCTCTCAGACAGCTATACTTGTTCCTGTAACGATATGCTCACGACGATATGCATTTATATAATTCCATAAAGGAGACAACGAACATGCTTAATCCAGACTAGGTGGGCCGATTTTATATCATTTTCCAATTGCGTCATAAGTATATTCCTCGATCCTTGTGTATGGGGTTTCGAGGCTCATACAGTTGTCCTGTACAGAAAAAGCTTGCCCTGAAACTTCTTGCGATAAAGGTATACCTTTATAGGCACGAGGAGGCAGAAAGTAGGAAACAACGGCCGTACCCTTATAGACTTGGGATCGCGTCATCGAGCTAAAGGTCGATATTCGAATAACAGACTCCTTATACCCTGTGTATAGGGAAGGTAGGTATGTATGTGTGGTTATTCACTGACTCACTGCATCTATAATTGCCTGTGACGATCCCTATTCCGCGGAGGGTGTATACTCTTCCCTATAAAATAAATATGAGTAGAATTTAGGTGACCCAACGCGTACACCCGTTGGCCTTATTACTGCACGTATATTATACTGCAGGGTGTATCAATGAAGAATACTAGTCCAGCTTTCTTTCATAAACTATACATCGAAGATGGGGCGGAGAATGGATCGGGACAAAAAGTTGCCGTGCTTCAAAAGGGGACAAAGAATGAACGAGATGGATTTTTCCATCACTTGTTGCTCTCGAGATAATATATCAAGGCTGCAACCTTCGTTCATTTCAAATAAAACTCCGTTATTATTTATGGCTGTAGTATCGTATAGCCGCTGGCCGTATAGATAAATTCAATAATAATCTGTAACGTAGTATCACTCGTTTCACCGAATCGTGAACCAATAGTTGTTGTACCGGAACGTACCAAACTGCGCGAAGGCGAATCATTCTCGTATCTCATATGCCACCACCACCCCGTGACCGTTCAACCGACCGTGTATCAAGACTGACCACAATATTATCGACGATCATTGGGTGAAAACGAAGAGTTATACTTGCTTATGCATCGACTTTAATGACTTTATCTCGATCCATGACATACTATATAACACACAATACACTCAAGCGGTAAAAACAATAGCGGTATAGTATTCGGTATTCACGAACGAAAGATCCCGTACGTGGGTGAAGGTATGATGAAGATATACGTCATAGAACTCTGTTCGCGCGTGTAGGACGTGGGTACAGCACGGCGAGACGAATTCTCGGAAGTAGCAGGAGCTGGGAGAAGTTTTGCCGAGAGAGAAGGCTGAATGACAATGAAGAATGCAGTATATACCCTAATCTCTGCACGACTCTCGACTCTCGAGTCCCGAGTCCCAAGTCCCTAGTCTCCAGTGCCTACAGTCTCTAGTCCGTGGTCCCTGG
Source organism: Tenthredo livida (assembly GCA_963992785.1). Lineage (NCBI taxonomy): Eukaryota > Metazoa > Arthropoda > Insecta > Hymenoptera > Tenthredinidae > Tenthredo > Tenthredo livida. The sequence continues at coordinate 32,552,051 of OZ023068.1, forward strand.
TCTCTGGCTCCTGCCTCCTGCTTTCGCATGTCAGTTGACGCCTTGACGGCGCGATGCGCCCCGCGAAGAGACGCCCGGAATTCAGGGAATCCGGCCGGAAAACGTAGTCATTTGTTTCCACGAACGGCGATCGCTCCGAAGGCCTCAACCTCTTCTATTCGACTTGTTGCTGCTTCCGCGCACCGCACATCTGATAACCGCCGTGCCCACCACCCATCTCAAAACTGTATATACCCACCTATATCTATGTATACGAGCCATTCAGTTAGCTACAACACCGCCCTTCGCTTCCTCCTGGCTACCCATCGGGCGTAAAATATTCTATAAATCATCAGCACGAAAAAAGGAAAGCAAAAACAAGTTGATTCAACACTCCTATGCTTTTTTTTCTATATTTCCTGTCCCAAGCTGCACCAGCCACTCAACGGTATCGAATACGCCGTAATGAAACGAGACCACTAGCCTCGTTCGAATTACACAAAGCCGCGGCTCGCGTAACCCAGCTACGATATCGCGTCGATAGCGGCAAAATGCGCTGACACAGATATCAATTTTTCGGTTTGTTATTTCACTACACCTTCTGGGTCAGTTTGATTATGAATTCATTGAGTATAGTATATGGGTGGAAAATCAACTTGTGCCCTTCTTTTTCGGAGAATACAGGCCTAAGCGTTATTTTTTTCCTCCATTCCGCTGATAAATTGTAGGTACATAGCAGAAAGCGTTGAGGGTGAAATATGAGGTAGTTTTGCGGAAAAGGGACTGAGTCGACTTGTTTACTAATTATATTCCAAGAACCCTTCAATATAGGGAGCCCAGCCCGGTACACCGCGAACATAACACCGGCTTATTCATACGGGTCGTTTAATTATCGTGACGTGTCATCGTCAGAGTCCAGGGTCCGAGGTACAGGGAAGAACAAGTTACTAGGGTAACCGTAAAGGTGAACTATTTCTCCACTTGGTAACGTCATGGAAATATATATTAATGAAATATGTATAATAGTTCGAAGCACTTTGGAAACTATACGTATTTTATGTTTCATACTTCTGGTCATATTTTTCATTCTGTCTTACTCCTCATACGTTCCTTTTACCATCGATCCCCTCAATGGCAAAGCACTGCACAGGCATCATCCATACGTGAATGAAAATCACGGTCCTAATAGAAGAAGAGGTCTGATAACTATTTCTATGCCGCACGACTGTGAGGAATATGCCCAACGAATGTCAGCCCTCTCTTCTTATCGTTAGACCGTGATAAAAATACATGAATAATATAAAAAGTTAATTATCTGGCGAGCTGCGTATGACATTGAGTCCCAGGCATCCTGAACAACGTACACGGTATAATATAATGGTAACTCGACGTTGCGTTGGTTCTCTTGCTTTCTCCATTACACAATCGTCGGGGGGGGGAAAAAGAGTCGTGTAGTTCAGATCGCAAGAAGAAGGGTATGTAGTTGTCACAGTCGGTCACAGCCAAGCAACTAGAACCTGTAAATCTATACTAAACAATTCCACGTATCTTTAAAATCAAGGGATATCATCATGCGGATGGATCGGGATACCAGCAGCGTGGACCCCAATACATAGCTGCATGTACAATCTTACACACTGGCATGGTATACTAGGTGAATTTCGCGAGCTCGAGGATTCTTTACAGAAACACGAACTCCGAGGGCGAGTTTCTCCGGCTTGCTTAGCCTCAAGTAGTTTTCTCGGAATATATATTACGTTTAACGACCGCATGAAAGCTCCCCCCAATCTTTCGCTTCGGACAAAGAGCCTATTCAGACATTACCCCATGTGACTAACAACTTTTCGTCCAGGTCTATTCAACCGTAACGTGGTCAAATGTGTACGTACGTATGCCAAACTGGAGGTATATCCACTGCCATAGCGACACCTACCCAGCATATAATGATACACATGCATGCGTACCACTTTCATTGCAATTTCTATATACCTATAATAACTCCTGCATGTTGGTATATATGTCAGATTACAGGCTGACAATTCAACCGTTCTTCTTCTTCTTCTTCTGCTCGTGAGGCTCATATAAGCCGACGCGGCGGTAAGTAGCCGGTCCATTGAAGCCGTTTTTTCAGCATCACCGTCCACGCGACCATGTGGGTCGAATCCTTTCGTCGAAATTTACCGTAGGAAACTCCACCGTGTCATAGTTCAAGATCTCTCTGTGAGTCCGGAACGTTTTTGGTCGAGTCTCGTCTGCAATCGTGGTCAAAGGTGCAGAGTCGCGTCGCGTTGTGATCACGAGTTAGTGATTAGTCACTAGATACTATCTAGTTATTCTGAAGAGTCGAGTGAATGGAATGAACCTACCACTGGTCCAATTCAGAACCTACTGTCGGTGCAGAAAGGTTTGACCCCTCTGTTGAGTCAGGAAAGATCGTAAATTGTTCGTGCAGACTTTGAAGCCCACCCTCTTCGCACCTGGCGTCCAGGTTTCTGAATACTTTCGAAATTACCAAGTGCTATTATATTCGTTAATGTTCAGGCAATATTTCCGAATTTTTCCAGATTTCGTACACTTATTTTAGACGAACGGTGACGAGTTGAAGTTAACATACGGCAATGGACTCCGAAGAAACTACGTTTTCTAACTTTTCGGAGATCATTACGGTCTTCAAGATTTTTACACAGAAATTTGTGAATAACCAACAGACGCGGAGAACTTGGCGCTTCACGATCTATCCTGACCCAATGCTCTATCAATTTTTTTGTAGAAGTTATATCGATATTGAGATCACTCAAACAGAGGGGCCAAACCTTTTTGCACCGATACAGTAGTCCCCTATATATGGTTGAGGTCCTTCACGATAACATGTGCACCTGGCAGTGGTTACATAAATTATTCAATTGCCACCGAGATCGAAAATTAATTATTAGACGTCGACAATAATGGCCGTAAATTAATTAGCGCCAGACACCAGACACCTGTTAACGAGCCTCTCTCCACCCGTGCTATTTGTACATATTATATGTAAACTCATGTGGGTTACACGCTCGGACAAATGTATATTATATATATACCTATATACGTGTATTATATGGTATCACCTCTGTACACCTATCTTTGCAAAAATTTTCCGGACGACAACGATTCGCATTGGAAATTTTATGGATATCTTCAATTACGTGTGTCGATCGTTGAGGGAATGATATACAGCAGAAGTTGAAATTAAATCCACCCTTAGCCAATGTACCTACGTGGCAAGGGATGGAGGGACTCAATGTATCTATAATGTGTATTCAATTGGAAATTCTCCATCGTATGTCCGTCCAACATGTATATGTGCAAGCTTTTGTACAATAGTATAATATGATGAGCGTCAGACTCGCGTGCCAGCCCGTGAACGTTCTGCCAACCTACTTCGGAGCCGCGCCCGGCAAACGTCAGGCTCATAATAATTCTATAGTTTTATCGAATTCGCGGTAGGTTACCATAGAAACATTGGAACCAAACACGACAGTTCTCAGACGCGCCTGTGAAAGCCTCATATTACAATTACAGGTATATACCGACGTGGAGCGACAAAAATAATCGGAGAAATTCCCATTTTTTCACAAGCGTAAACTTCGATGTATGTAGACGAAATTATACAGGCATGTATGACCCATTTCCATTAGCCTATATAGAATGATCCGTACATACACCTATACATTATTTATCGATTTCACGTATGAGTGGCTATAGATATTTTTTTCATGTGCTATACTCGAGGAATGGGTTTTTAGCACGCGGCGTATACTGCATTGCACATATATACACACATGCACGCGCGCGTACATCAAGGTAAAATAAGAAGCTTGTTCCCACGAAGGGAAAGCGAAATAAATCTTGACTTCCGAACGTGGGAAAAATGAGAAGGTCCCAAAATGTCGAAAATTGTATTTTCAACTATACATATATTAATATATACAGGCAAGTCTGTTTCCTGTCCGCAAGAAAGTGTTTTCTGAACAGCTATAGAGATATGGTCCAAGTTGCACTGACTTGCGCACATGGGGTAGCCATGTGGCTGGTGTCAGAATTATGCTCACCGTATAATGTCAAGTTTCTTACATTATATACCCTCCTCATACCTATAGCCCCCCCTGCCCTTCGGCGAGCAGTGCGACAATAAAAATGCTGTAGACGGTCCTTCGTGGAAGCGTAACTAGTTTTTGGAGACCCTGTGTGTAGTAGGTATAATATTTATTCAATAAGCATACGCATACGCAGGTGGGTTGATACTAGTCAAGTAAAGAAATTGCAAATGATATTCTGATAGGATGAAATAAAATTACGGAATTGATTAGGCCCTGGTGTATATAATAGCCCCTGCAGGAAGGTGAAGGGTTGCCGAAATTAAGTAAACTGCGGAAAGGAGACCCTCGCAGAACTTTACGGAGACTATATACTATATAGGGGATGAGAGTTGTATAAGGCGAGCGTCGAGACGTGTACATATGTATATCTACCTATATGTACCTAGTGGGTATATAAACGTATATAGGTATTTATGTAGGTACTGGCTGAATATATATGCATATCGGTGTAGATGCGGGTAGGTATAAGGTATATGCAGATGTAAAGCGTCTGAAATTCCGTTTAAAACAAAATCCTAACTCACTCTATTTAAAATCAGTTTGTAAAGTAAATTGGAAAAGGGTAATAAATAGAGTGGAGTTGAAATAAAAGAGGTGATATAAAAGGAGGGCCGCGCGGGGTTGGTAAGGGATAAAAGACGGGGCTGTGTGACAATGGGGCGGTGACTTAATCAAGAGTTTATCCCGACGGCGAAAGGTTTAGATTCATTTCAGAAAATTTTCTTATCTACCCAGATAAGCCGGTTCGCCGCCGGGATGCCGGCTTGACGAAGAAGGAGGCATGAGAACGGAGGGAACCAACTCTGGCGTGGAAACGAGAACCTCTCCGTCTGCAACCTTACTATTCTTTCGAATTCTCTATCTTTAAAACGGCTTGAAATAGAGAACTCTTAGATTAAATGCACTTTAAACGCCAACCGCATGCCGACCAATCATTCCCGCAAACTCATTCGGGTGAGAATAATATTTGCAATTAAACTTTCAATCTCGATTCCCGCATCTTTACTTCTCACAATTCAAAGAACAACAACAACAACGACGACGACGACGACGACGACGACGACGACGACGACACGATAATTTTCGCCCAGATTTTCGATGAATGAAAACGGTCGCGAACCCGGTTTGCAGGACCACGCGAAAATGAAACGAAGCACGGACTTTGGCCGGAATCCCATTTCGCTTATTGTTTCAGTGAATTAAACACAGAGAGGGTGGAGTGGAGGCGCCTGTTTCAACCGAAGTTGGATCAAGGGTACCTAGCTTCCCCGTCTTCTCTTCTACAGGTCGACAATGGTTCGAGTTGCAGCGATATATTACTACAATTGTCGAGGGGAAATAAAAACGAAGGTATTTACGAAGAGCCGAGCTTTTTACCGCGGATGCCATGAATAGGTCTTCTTTCGTTGTAGTGTAGGTACCCATACCTACAGTATACCGCTCTGCCTGTTTAATCAGAAGTTTAAATTTTCATCGAATTTGGATCCGGTTACAACTGCAGCAGATCAGCTTTCGTCTTATATTGGAGGTACGTAATATGTGTAAGCGTATATTTGATCATAAGCCCTCTGCCCTCGTGTTTTCGATAACCGCGGGAGAACGAGATACCATATCCCATATCGGGAATATTTTATACTGTATCATATAGTCCTACGCAGTGAAGGATTCGGGAATCTAGAGAGGTTGCCTAATCCGTGTCTATACTTTTATCCGATTGGTCGATCTTACCTGTACCTATACCACATATCCCCTTTTCATTCTACTACGTATACGTCCACTCACTTCCTCGCATTGTTATTGTACTAATGACGTCACCCGCAGGCCCGAGCACGCACACTATGTTGTAAAACCGAGAGGTCCGCGTGGCGAGAGAGATAATCCGGTGCCCCCTTTGTGTACCCCGCCTCGAAACTTTCGGCCGGATGAGATAACCTCTCTTAATTCAAAGAACCTTGTCCTATACCGTATATAGCCTATAATTATAATGATCAAAGAACCGAGTTGCCTTCTTTTTTGCCATTATTTATTTCGACAAGGTTAGATGCTCGTGGTATACGTGTATACGTACGCGTGTATTCTGCGTTGCGTATATTCGATACGGGGCATACATTATTATAGTCTAGGCACATAGGTGTGTACGAATCTTTTCTTTTTCAACATTTTTTTCACAGCGAAAGGAATGCTCCCTAGCGCGTACATAAGAGAGAAATAAATTATTAAAAGACGACCGGTTGAGTTCAACGACATTCGGGCACAACTTTTATGTATAATAATCTACGTATTGCTATACATATAATACTGGGTACCTATTTCCATCGAGTGAAAGAACATTTGGCCTTTCGAATAAGCATAATGCTATTATATTAGGGTATAGTCGCAAGGCAAATTCGATGACTATCTTGCGAATGGACGGTGATAGGGAACAAAACTAAACTTTCGAGTACGTAGGTGGACGGTATACCCATGAATAATTGTACATGTACAGTAGGTGAATTCGCGTACGCCCATTTCTGGTAATTACAAGGGTTGAAGCAATTTTCGCCCAAACAATTTTATTTATCTTTGAAAAACATGAATTAACGGCACGGGTGTAGCACTCCACGCGGCTCCAATCAACGTCCGAACCCTCACTCTTGCCAATTTTGATCGCAACTTTTTTGTTTCATACATTTTTGTATAACAATACGTAACGTTGTATAGTGGATACGAGGTCCGACGAAGGAACAGAACGTTAGTCCTTCAAGGCACGAATTATTTCGCTCGAAAATTAATCACCACTGCAACAGATTTTGGCACTTTGAAGAGATGATCGTGATGCCCGGTATCCGCATTCACTATCATAGTGCCTATGATACTTACAGCCGCATAGAGAATATATTATCGTGTCATATCGTTTCGACGGCGGATATAGGTCTTTCAGCTTTGAAACACTGCGTGGATACTATAGATGTAGACTCACGTCAGCTAAAGTTCGATGTTCGTGAGTAGCTGGGTCTCCAAAGTTAAATCAAATTCCCAAACTACCTTGCGAATCGTTCACCTTGGGATATGGATCGCAAAGGTTAGATCTACAAACGATCCACTCCCCGGGATTTTCGTGCGATTCGACATTTCGGAGATCTTTATCAAATCAAACGTGAAAATCAAGTTTCCGGCGAAGGGTGGCCGTCGCACAAAGATATCAGCTATACATACGAGTACCCATATTATATATGATTGCGGTATTTACCTCCAGGCTACGCGGCGACTGATACCGGTTAAACTTGACAGCGTTACACGCTATGGCGATTGACGTAGCATGAAAAAAAATAAAAAAAGAAGAAAAAAATAAAAAAACGAAAAAAAAGAACGACAAGAAATTCCAACAAGAGGAAAACCCACAAAGCGAGATAAAACGAGTGAAATAAAATAGAAAGAGGAGTCAACTCGCTCCACAGTCAACCAACAACAGACAATATATTATATACGTATTATGTATAGGTATGTAATGTGTGCTGCCTACTCATGTTATCTTCAATGAACCGCAAATAATAGGGACAATAATTAAACACGGTTACACTGCAAAGCCGGATCTCATCTGATTCCCACGTTAAATATTTACCTACGTCTTCCCGACTCTGAAAAAATTCGACGACGCAATTGCCAGCCGGATGAATGGTTTCGGAAAAATACCTTGTATTTAATGATAATATATGTCGTCCTTCTGACGTATTCAACGATTCATAAGAATCAGCTGACAGCATGAGACGGGCGAAAATATATACGAGGTGGAAAATATAGGTCGTTTCTATTCTGAAAAATGTGTGAGTTCAACTGAAGCGCTACAGTGTCTCGGCATGTGTATGGTATAAGTATTACCTGCACGAGTGGAGACTTTTCACCGAGTTTCTGGGTCTCCCTAAGACTCTTAACGAATTCTCTTTCCTGACTTATATCCTCGGTAGAGACCGGGGTGGTAGGTAGGTACCAGGTCGCGCATCACCCGCAAGCTGCACTTGCTCGTCGAGGCCCTTGAACCCCTACAGCGACTGAGAGTGTAAGAACTCGGAGCATAGGAACGGCGGCCAATATTTGACCTGGTGCAGGGTGCTTCGGAAAAGGGCAGAAAATATGCTCACCGTCCACAAGTCCTTGAAATAAGTACTCGTCCTATACACGATATACATTGTGTCGCAAAACTGCGACGTGTGCGTGTGGTTGGTTGCCTCTTTGGAAAACCGTATATTATAAGATAAGCAGAAAACCTGAATAGCAAATTTTTCCATCCGTTTCCATTGATGTTTTTGAATAATTTAATCATAACACACGGAACTTACTTCACCGCAAATTGTCGAAGAAACATTGATATGAGAAAGAATTGGACGGGTTTCCCGTCGTATATTACATGTATATCGTATATTGTATATGAAATATCAATATTATTGCTCTCGCCCAGCGCGACGCGGTCGTATTTTTTAACGCCTGAGGAATAAGACGCAGAATCCTTCTTGCCCCCGGTGGTATAGACGCATAGTATTGCGAAACCGCCTTTACGCTGTCCTACCCAGTCCCTACATCTAATCTGTGATTCAACCAGACCCGTGGATATATATATCCCACCTACCCACTATTTGCACTTCAAAGTATATACAGCGAGGCCCAGCTGGTCGGCTGGACTTGTCACAAACCCGAATCTATTGGGTTGTTATAAACTCGAGTCTCGAGGGGAGACTTCCCTTCGGCCTGTAACCAGTATACCTATATATGTGGTTCGTTGGTCCACTACATTTATATGTCGTTTCGGCGATACGCCAGTCCGAAGCAAAGGCAGAAAAATAAAGGAACTCGCACGAAATTTCGACTCCTTATTTCTTTCGACTCATGTGAAATGGGATGTATCCTCACGATTGGAAGGAATCCTTTTCCAAACTCAAACTCAAACACAAAGGTATACGCGTAGGTATACATAAACGTAAATATCCATGCAGATCTACATGTTACGCGGCTTAAACGTAATTCTAAAAAGGATAGAATATCGTCGGTTATCGCACACTTACTTTTTTGTAAGCCCACTTGACGCTCCTGCAGAACTTGGCCATGGGCGAATCGTCGAGCAGAAAATATGTGATATCTTGTTCAGCCTCGGTGGGATCTGAGGCTTCAGAATCCCCTGGGATTTTAAGTTGATCATGGTCGAAATCCTCCGGCTTACATTTGCCGCATTCCATCGGATCTCCCACGCTGCCGATACTTTCCGAATATTCGGTGATAGTCGAAAGCCTCTTTGACGAATCCATACCGAACTAACCACACCTCTATATTATACACGTGTATCTACTTCCAACGTTATAATGGTACAGATCTGCGCCCAATAGGTATACCTGTACCCATATATGGGTATATGTACTCCGCGTGACACTAGAAGAGTTGATAGTTCGAAGTGCTTGTCGCGAGCCGCGAGTTGCGTCAAATTAAAATCATTCGGATGTGTTTTTTGCTATACGTACGCGTTGAAACGCAACCACTGCGGCCGACTACGGCAGTTCGTAAACGTATGTACGTACTACTATTATACGTGCGTCACGGGTAATTCGAGATAAAAGACACACGAGAGCGGAGCAGAGAGCAATGCAGAGAGAAGAATTAACAACTGTGTTATATCCACACGCGTCGTAGGTAGTACATGATATACAGAGTGTTCCATTTTGAAAAATATGCTCGAATATATCGAAAACTACTAAGCATTAGACCGAAAAATGTTTTTGTATATGAAGGGGGACATCAGATGAGTATCCCAGTTTTTGGGCCCATTGAAGCCCAACTTTTGTTTTTCAAACGAAACCTGCTATTTTTTATTGCATTTTCTAATATCCCATTGAAAAGTGAGTAAGTTCTACTCCTATAGTCATTTTTTGGTTCTCATTTTCGAACAGGCCCAAAACGTTATTCGAAGTTTTCTCGTGAAAAGAGTGGCAGTACGTCAATCTTCGCGAAACAACTTTTGTCCGGAACGCTTAGTGTTCGATATATTTGAGCATATATTTTGTTTGAAATGGGACACCATGTGAATATATAATACATCTGCGTATTATATACACATATGCGATCAGGGATTCATGACAATTTAGTCATAATATAGTTACTATACCGTAATTGATTATCACGGGTACACGCGGATACAATAAACGTGTTTGTATACACAATAATGCGTGCAATGACTGTGCAATTTGCTGCACCCTTCAGGCATTTAGCGCGATAACTTATTGCGCGATTTCCATCGGATACCATATTATATGCGTACGCGTTGGTATAGCTATATACTAAGAAGAAAAATGGGCGGAAACTGGTACACATATATATGTATAACTTATTTTTTTTTTTTTTTTTTCAAATAAATAGCGACTCACATCTCCTACCGAAACACGTCTTTGCACTCAGGTCCGTGTGTATCTTCTCCGCAACGTAGTAGTTATAATCCGTCTAAGCTATGTCCAGAGGATTTTGTTTCTTCCGCCCGCGCCGAAGTGTTCCGTTCTGCGCCCGAGTTCGCGTGAGGTAGACAGAGACGAAGATTTATTCACGTATGTAAAATACAAATCAAATTATTACTACGACGACGACGACGACGATGTTGATAACGACAACATATAGGAACAATAATAGCCATATTAGCAGATAATAACAGATTATTAATTTTCATGTCTGGTTTCTGTGTTACCGTCATGCACACGTTTCACGTCTACCCATGTACACATACTACTACCTCTACTCTATACGATTCGAACACACTCGTTCTATATAATCCGTATTACAATACCGAGAGTCTTTCGTGAATCACGCCACTTGCACTCGGGCGGGTGAGCGCCCAAACCACACAATCACATCTCGTATGTATACGTGGGGGGCTGCTGCCTGAAGCTGGAAAGCTCCTGACGCTCGAACGGCCGAGGCTCACTACATACGAGACATGAGTGGGTGTTGGTGGCGCTCGTCTGTTCGAGCGGCCAGATTAACGGAAGACTCTCGTCGGCATTCGTGTAGGTGTGTGTACCTATATGCACGTGTATTGTGTAGTGGAACGCATGTAGGTGGGCGATCGTCGGTACCTCATCGAGTGAGCTTTCCGGCGTTATACATTCTCTACGAATTCCGGTAAGCACCATTCCGGTGTCGGATTAAAAAAAAAAAAAAAAAAAAAAAAACTGAACAAAAGCGAAGGCTTTTAGCAACGCGGTCGCGGAGCTGAGCTGAGCTGAGCTGAGAAACTCTACAAACTGAATTTGCCCGTGGAATAACTGAGTTATGGCTGTATACGGTCTTCGCTAATTTATTAATCATTATTTCCACCCGCATACGTGCCGGTTGTAGGCACGCCGATGTTTCTTCCCTTTTATCTGCAGCCCTGTGGCCCGACCGTGCGATACCGCAGACGTTGATTGAAACTTTGAAAAAGTTGTATTTAAACCCTTAAACGCACCGAGCGGACCAAACGATGTTTGTGTAACGCGGACTCGAATCTACAGGTTTCCTCGTTTCGGAGAAAAGAGAATGAAATTAGAGGGTCTAATCTAGATTTTGATGAATTGTCGCCAAGAACAAAATTCTATTAAGTTATTGGATTGAAATTTTGGCTGCTCCCATTTCAGAGGCACGTGAAACAAACATGGAGATTAATAAAATTTGTTAATTCGTGAATATTTAAATATCGGATTTGAATACAGAGAGGCCGTCTCGTACGAGGTGAAAATGAAGAAAAATACGGGGTGTACGAAGGAAACTAAAAATAATAATAATGATAATAATAATTAACAGAAGATATGAACACATTTTTACTATCACCCTAATCCATACATATCTTACAACATCTATACTGCATCAACATTCATATAGATTCTACCTATATTTTCACTGTAATTATACAGTTTTTGGCCAAATTTGGTGTGATCTTATAATATATGCCTGCGGAGAAGGTGAATTACACATGCGAAATGAAACGATCTTCCTTCATAAAATGAATTATAATAACACGACATGCGACGTACGTAGGGTCCGTATATATTAGGACAAGTTAAATACAAATAGGTCTGCTGGTGTAGCCAGGCGCCTCTGCGTTCTCCTCTTCGGCGGTCACTCGCTCTCTCGATCTATATCCCTCGCATTCGCCAAACCAACATTCGAACTGTTCAACTATTGTAGGTGTAGGTATAGGTATAGGTAGGTATTTATCGTTCACGCGCGTTCTACGCCCCGCAATTTCTATATAATCGAGACATATACATAGGTATGTACTATAGTAGGTATACTATGACTACAATAGGCAACGAAAAGACCGAAACACCTAACGCGCCGCGTACAGCTGTGAGAAGCATATAGGTTCTGCATACACGCAGCGCTGTCAACTTACAAGACGAAACCACGGCCGTTATTTGTATGTATATTTAGAGTCGTACAGAACGAAAGAGAGTTGGGGCCGGGGGGAGTCGGAAAGGGATGAAGAGCCCTGCACAGTGTATGCAGTTCATGCATCAGGCTGATATATCTATAGGTAGGGTATATATAAATGTTATACGGTACGTTCGCTCTAACTCCATACCAGCGCGGAATCGCGTCGAACGGATTATATATACCTATGTGTGGCCACACATCATATACAATACCGTAATATCTATATCATGGACGGTGTATAGGGGAATCGGAAATAACTGGGTATATATGAATTACATACAACCTGCCCAATGCAGATGTATATAACCCATGTCTTCCGTTATACCACGAAAGTTCGTGAATTATCATTCGCTGTCCGAACCCAGACGAAACTTGATAACGTTTCTGTGTACACTTATACATACGTCAGGTTTCGAAAAGTAAAACGAAATCATATACGGGAACCCAGGGCAAAATGAGACACAATGTTTGAGTAAAAAAAAACATGTTGCCCCCTCCGTCCCTTAAAAACATTTCAAAACAGAAGTAAAAATTCTATGAGACCAAGTAAATACTTTCTTGAATCATGAAAATTCTCTTGGTTCCAGAGAATTTTTACTTCGCTCGGGAGATTTTCGGTTTCTTCAAAACAAATTTCTTGGTTCAAGTTATCCCTTTTTTATTGTGATAGGTATGCGTGTTGATTGTGCATCTAACGACAGAGTGCCACCAGAGTCATATCACATGTATACGCGGTTTTCCGCATAACGTTATACGAGTAATTTGGTTTGAGGAATATAGTTCAGTTAGATGATTCAGATAAGTTGTTCGGTCAAGTTTATATGGTGCAGAATGAAGATTTTAATCGGGGTTATTTATATTTCTGGGGCTATCAAGATCAATCGGTATTTCCCAACACATACCGAGAATATTCGGTGAACGTAGACAGTCTCCTTCCTACGACAAAACCAACACAGGCGCGCGCCGCGTGCGCGAGGCTCGTGCGGGAGAAAATGAGGCGCAAGCAGCATTGCATCCCCTCCCGAAGGAGCCTCACGCACGCGGTGCGCGCCTGTGTTGGTTTTGTCGTAGGAAGGGGGCTGTCTACGTTCACCGAATATTCTCGGCACATATATGGATCTACACGATTTTTCATGCGCTTGTTCAGAAAATGAAGACGAATCCAACGAAACGAGGTTGATCTATTTTTGGTGTGCTAATCGCGAGATATCGCACTTTGAAGTATATTCTTGAGTGACATGCTGCAATTTGCTGTAATAATTGAGTCTTCGGAAAAGCACAAGGCGGGTGGAGAGCAGCCCATTCTGCACTCACTGCAGGCTAAAAGTATTTGAATATTCATTATATTTCTGTTCACCCGGTGGCGCGATTCAATACTTCGAGGATTAATATCTATTTCAGCAGCAGCTCTAGCTCTCAGATATTGCAGGAAGTAAAAGTCGTCCACACTGATTCGGAACGCTCCGTCACGCTGGTGTCAACTTTCGTCGAGTCTATGCGTAATCCGGCTATCGCGAGAAGCGAATGTTTTGTATAAGAAACCGAAGTGAGGCTGATCTTCGAACATTATTGTATCAATGATCACGATAATTGTTATAAATATTGCAGTATTGTTTGTAGAACATTTTTTACAACACCATTGAGTTTCATCGTGGTAGGGTTTTCTTACGTTACCGCAACTATGCCGTGTATGTATACCTAAGATTCACCATCAGCCCATAATTTTTCCGGTCGAGCCCCATGGACCTCGGAATTACGTGAGGGGGTACGCTGCACGCATTAAGATGATGTTGTCGGCAAGGTGCCTGTGATTCAAGACATCCAAGATGGCCGCGCCCTGATTCCCCTCACGTCTCAAGTATCAGGCTCAGGCTCCTTCTTTCTACTTAGGTCCATGGTCAAGACCGAAAGCCGCGATCTTTCCCTGTCGGTAACCTCGTAACGGTCGATAAAAGCCATTTGGCGAATGACACAACCTCCAATTCTTATAACCGCGAGACAATACGTATAGGAATTTGACGAGATTGAGACGAAGCGAGACCCCGAGAGAAAAAGATACATCCTCTTCGCAATCGGGTGCATCGGGTAATCACATGCAAGACAGCTTCACTGGTGTTCGTGAAAATCACGGGTTGTGCATTGGCCCAGGTCATCGCAACGAGCGCCCTCGCAGTTTCCCGCGGTGGATATTCACCGAACTAACATGAGGTCATTAGTGGGTGACTTCCCACAATGGTGTAGCGCAGGGATCAGTGATCAGATCTCCTCTTTTTACAATTAGACCGTTCGTACATGGTAGTGATCGCATATTGATTATCGTCAGATATATACCTTTCCACCGCGGACACTGCGATCCGCGTAATTTATGCAATCCCCCCGCCCCACCCCCGCATATGTGGTATATTTACACGCACACAGCTAATTACTATACCCATAACTATATCATGCCCATGATGTATACCTCCGTATGCGCGTACTATTAGTAATTAGCGTAATTAGTAACTCCCAGATTGCCACCAGCCGGTTTCAGTGAATGTTTATTCGGTAGATGGGACTCGCAAATATAGGAAAATGTCACAATAACGAGATGGACTGATAGATGTCTCCACTTCCGATTATATTTTCGATCTAAAGTCACCGTTCCCTCATTTGGTGCGACAGTGTGTGTGTGCCTATACATATACACTGAATAGAAATAAACTTTACTTATAGTTTTACGGAACGTGTGTTACATGTCCACACATCTGCTTATGGGTCCACGAATATAGGACCTATATACATACTCATATAGGTATGTTGCCTATACTCTTCGCTCTCCGATCTCGCAATCTGCATGAGAGCTCAAACGCGTGCGATCAAGCCCCGAGCCTCGCGATCCTTAGAAGATTTCTTTTCCGTCAAGTTGTAACCTCGTAGCCCACTTCTCAGCGAGCTAGCCTCAAGGCTTTCGAAAATACTTTGCGCTTGCTTATGGGTACAATATAATACACGGGTTCTGTCTTCACGAAAGCTGAGGTAGATATACAGATTATACCGCGTAGATATACACTATACGGCATACGGTTACGTAGAATAATATAAATGCAGCGTGTCTTGGCGTCTACATTTTATATACGCCACAAGATTCGACGCAATCCATTTCAATCTAATTCATATTACGCGTGCTGTGCCATATAGCATAGAGCGATATAGGTATATAGCTGTGCGGGATATGCCGCGAATATACGCGACACGCTCTTCGCGACTCCGGAGCATAATACCTTCCCATTTTTCGTATATGTTACGCGAATGCAATGATCGTTATACCTACCCGGGTGGACGGGTGCAGGAAGCGAGAAATCATCATACCTATGTGTATATGTATTGTGCGAATACGTTGTACTGGGCAACGCGGGTACAGCGGGACGAAACGATTTATATGGCGGGCGTAAACAGGGTGACAGCCTAGCGACGTGCTTTGTTGAGCAGAATTCAACAATTGCGTTATAATTATTAACGAGATTATAGAGCATTAGGTACAGGTCTAGACGAGGTGAAAGGAATTGGCCAGATATAAACTCACCACCTCGGCTGCAACGTTGCCAGAGCCCTCCTTCATGCCATCTCTGTCTATCCGGCCACCTGTAATTAAATATCACCTCATATAAAATATACTATCCATACATATACGCATGTATACTGTATAATATTAATTCTATTGGTTCAGATACAGACTGGTTCTTCTTTTTAGTTTTCTACGGAGTGTATACTTTTTATTCCTTTTCTTTATCCATTTTTATCATCACCGTCTCACTCGTATCGCGTTTCTATTACGACATACGTGGAAACGGCATCTGTACGGGTGGATGTATAATGTAGGAACGTAGATATGTACAGAGAATAAATTGTCAATCTTATATGCATAAAACGTACCCAAGAAACCGATCAGAATTATTAGAACAGATTTGGCTCATTCGAATTTTCAAGTGTATTACACCTATGATAT
The DNA here is from genome assembly GCA_963992785.1 of Tenthredo livida. Classification (NCBI taxonomy): domain Eukaryota; kingdom Metazoa; phylum Arthropoda; class Insecta; order Hymenoptera; family Tenthredinidae; genus Tenthredo; species Tenthredo livida. Next base: position 32,568,575 of record OZ023068.1, read on the forward strand.
GTATATCAACCTAACTACGGGACAAACCGCTTCCGTTGCATACATTAATATAACTGTTCGCGCAATCATAATGCAGTTTATGAACAGTATAGGTGTAAATATTCATACCACACGAGTATAATTTATTTTATGTTCTAGGTAAATTATACCGGTTTCTCTTTTTGCTAATTGAGTTTTAAAAAATTAGCACGGGTGACGGGTGATCCAGCTAGGAAGATTAAAGCAAAAAGCAAACAGACATAAAAACAAACTTTCGAAATCCTGCTCGACCGCAAATATAAACACAGAGTTTTCAGAGAAAAGTTTCTACATGTATCATACAGAGAAATATACACGAGGTGGGTAAAATATATGCGCACGTATAGGTGTATTTATACCTGTATCACATCCCTCAGAATATAAATAGGTGTAAGCCTTTCCGGTTTGAACCGGAGAAAAGGGGGATGTGAATATAGAATGAAGATACGAACGCGCATATCAATCGGAATCGCCAGCTGACTCGAAAACAATTTTCAACACACAACCCCGCGCCGCGGGTATATACCCTATATAAGGAGAAATGACGGATGGGGAGGGAAGATTCCTTAATTACGAAGTTTTGAAAGAAAAAGTTCCGAGTCGTTGGGGGGAATTGACAAATCTGCCCCCCCCTCCCCGCCCCAAATAACATGATTCATTATTTTTTGTTTCCCTCTTCTTGCTTCTGGCACGTGCAGACCTCAAGCGATGTATTAATTGCCGTTGTGTTTTACCATTTTTACATATAGGTACCCAATATTTTTTCAATTTCGTCGTCATTTTTTAGTCTGCTCTACCGCGTCGAATGTATGTTCCGCGTACCCACATGCATATTATACCGACGTACATACACGTACTGCTCGAGTATAAGTGAAAGGATGATAAGGTTATGACTAATAATATTAATAATTACAGTAGGGCTTCAATGCCCGAAGGGCCTCTATAATAGGCACGCACGCTGCGGGTTTCTTGCGAGAGAACTTTTTTACGCGCTACTCGCGATGCTTGGAATTCCTGTGTGCGGTGTAGCCCAAGTCCTATAGCCGGTGCGACTCTAAAACCAATGAAATTTTGGAAACCTTTGCGCCTTTGGTGAGCCTTGGGGCAACTTGAAACGGTTGAATGTCGCTTTGTGGCTATTAGTGGAAAGTATACGAGCCTTGAGAAACTTTCGGTATGGCATGGCGGTACACGTCGATCTCTGTGATATGCGCGTATACGCGTGTGTGTAGGTATACGTATGTACGCATGCATGCACACGTTTCAACGGCGGAATATAGTCAATTAGAAATACCTATACATACAATAGTATATGGCTTTGGCTATAGCTATATATAATAATATATACTTGGGCTGACCCGTCGAAATTTATTGTTGTATCGAAATCAAATTATACATTTACATACGCGGCGTATAACAGTTGCGCGTGAATAGAATTATTCGCTCGCGTAACATTAATATCGTAAGATAAATCGTAAACTAAGCGCGGTAGTATTCATACTATTTGCCTATATGTCGTAATTGCGTAGGCAAAACTGACCCTACGTACGTACCTTTTTGATGAAGGGGTAGAATTTTGGCTATTCTCAAGTCACCCGTATTATCCAGATTTCGTTAATCAAGAGTGCTTAAAACTCACTGAATTTCACTCGTTACGCAATTTCACATTCATGTGGTAACACCAAATCGTTGCGCATGTATAACTGCAGATTCTGGGTACTTAAACTTCACTAAGTTCCAACAGCTACAGCAGTCCTCTACACCTGAGTATCAGTAGACATGTGTGTATGATATATGTACATATATCTACAAAACACGGCACGAACCACTTACTTTATCCGCAGGATATAACGAATAACTCGTAACGGATTTGCGGCAGCATCACAAGCAGCAGCTGCAGTCGCATATTGTAATAAAAATGACGAATAGCTGGCGTATAAATTTTTGGCGGGAAAATAATTCGAGGTAGTTTGGAAAATGTTGCCCCCTATTTCAAATTCACACTCTCAAACGATCATCGACTAGGTGTAACGGCCGCTGCAGCGGGAGCATTTCAAGACTGGCACAGATATCACCCGCGTATGATGAACACTCAACTTGAATTGAAATATTTTTGCATTTCCTAAACACACTAATGGCAATATAAGGCACTGGCGAAAATGCAGAAAACCTGATACCGAGGATTACGCCGCGAGCCGCGGTGATCGACTTGTAATATACCGGCGGACGGCGACTAGCGTAACGGCGCGCTGGGCTTTCTTAGATGATAGAGACTGTATCGGCTGAAAGTCCGCGAAACTTCGGGACATATCGCGGGCACAACACCGTTAGTCAGTCATTCGCGGATTAGTTAAATAACATTTGGCAAACTTCGAAGCACAATTCTTTAGTTTACACGGTCCGGAACGCGTTTTTCACTAACGGGCTTACAAAATGTCTGCCTGCCCATGTAGCTAAGGTAACAAACTGAGCACTGCCGGACTATAGTAAATCAGATTAAAACTAACTTCCCTTGGAACTCGCGCGGCAGCCAATCGGCAAAAGGATTAAAGAATATTGACCAATCGGAGCTTCGCCCTGCTGGAGAACGGTTAGCCAGGTGCACAGGTAAAGCAGCCATTGCCTGACGTTGGCACGTTACCTGCTAAGGTGGGGGAAAGGGAGCCGAGTCGACGGAGAGGAGAAGGGGCACGAGGACAGGAGGGGGGAGGCGTCAAAGGGAGAGACAGAGAACAGTTACGAACAGCTTTGACGAATTTTTGTCGACCATTTGATTGGTTTGGTATATCTGTGTCATTTTTGTGAACACAAAAACGATGCAGGTATGTACAGGTATATAGCTTAAATTCCAAGCTTCGTAGGAAATCTCGCGTGAAGATGTGACCCTTTATTATACGATGTACACATTTTTTTAACGACATTTTCTGCCGCCGCGTAAGCGTGTCGTATTTAGCGTAAAGTTGACCGTGAAATACGGTGGGCTGCATAGTATAGGTACAAGGCGTCTTCACGAGAACCGGCGCCCCCCGCGTCCTTTTACTCTGAATTGGTATACCTAGGTAGATAGCAAGTTGAAAACTATTCGACGAATGCGATTTTCTTCGCAGAATGAAATATTATCTGGAAACATATTATCCGCATATTCAATCGTTTCCGAAGAGTTTCGCCTGAATAGTTAATTGCATTTTGTGAGGAGCTTTGTGCCACCGAATTACATCGAAACTTGTATATAGCGAACTGAAAAGCGGAAAGAATAAACTGAGATTAAATTGAAAAATGGGGGTCCAAATAAAGTCGAGTTACTATACGATTATCTGTACCAATCGATATACGTGGATATGTACTATGTACTACGTTGTTATACACCGGTATATATGACCATGTATTATACTAACGTACTACAACGGGTAATCCCCCTGCCCTATAGAAATTGCATCCGGTTCATATTGTGTACACCTATATAGGTAGGTATACATGAAACTACCCCAAACGTAATAGCTACGATATACATATAATATCTTCACCTAACCGAGCGATGTATAATAAATCAGGTGTAGAACCACTGCGGCGATCCTCGTAGAAATGGATTAACAACTACAAGGGATCCCCTGTCATTTAGGAATTTGGAAAATCTACTTAACTTGACTACTGCGCTGTATACATACTATGATGACAGTGTAATAGCAGCTATGCATACGCATACATAATATAATCACCTCCAGATAATCTACAACATTTCGTATTTTCGTGGCGTATACTTACGACGAGCCACTGTAATTAAGTGATAAATGTAATAAATGTTCCGGCTCATCAACGGTTTCACTTTCCGTGAACCAGGTAGTAAAATCGCTGCACAAGAACTTTGCTGCAAGAAGTATTATGGGTATATACTTAGGCTTATTGGAGGATGTACACCTGCAGTAGAAGTTCATTTTCCTTTCCACGATTCGAATCTAGTTTCACTCTTTAATGTTACAGCTATCGGTTCATTCATCGAGACGATGAGCCATGAATGGGGCGTCGAGGTACTACCCTTCAATGGACCACCATAGTTATTCTATTCGACTGCACTAAAATTGATTTTTGGTAGACGTCTACAAACTTTTTCAAGTATCAATGAAGTGACTCCGTGCAATTGTCAGTCAATACGCAGCCGATTATAATTATTCGTTGGTAAATGAAATTGTTGTTTCAGCCCCGTGAACTGAGTTCTGTGAAAAAACAGTTCGGAAATAAATGACACGCATGATAACCCGGATTGCCATCTAAATTCTTCGAGAAACGGATGTCCCTCGATTTCTCAAGGTTGGATAGAATAATCCGATCAATTTTTCCCGAAAATTGCCGACAAGTGTTATGCGAAAGCGTGCAGAATTGAAAATCTATATTTTATACCATAGTCGTTTGCCTGAGATATACCTACATCGCTCGTATCCAATTCCCCGCGCTCATATCAGCCGCCTTTTCGAACAGTTTAGCGAGTTCCATTACGGGGGAACTCGGGGGGAACACAATATATACATATAGTACAGGCTGGCCGGGCTCGCGGAAATTGGCAGGCAACAGGCACATATTACCGCATCAGAAAATGGTCGGTCAAAAACATTCACATGCTAATCAGCAAAGATGCATTTTTCAATGTCAATTGTTACTACGAGGTTTTAAGTTTTGGAAAAAGGTGATCAAGTACTGATATTTCATAATCGATAGAAAAGACCAAGACCACGATCGGGCACTGCGGCCCAATTACGCGTGACATATACCTTATCATATTTCAATAATCCAATCGTAAATGATGAATGCAGGGGTTCAGAGCTGGCGCTTATCAGGTTAGGTTAGGTCGGGGTAAAACCAGGGAATATAAATGGAATCGATTCCTTACCGACAATAACCTATAAACTCTAAACCCCGCCAGTCGCGTTTACCTATGCATGTATTTAGGTAGTAATGCACTACGTAGATGATAAAAAGTGCGCCACCTCTCGCGCGCTGGTTATTTATACCCTAGTATCGGGGATACGCAAGCCATACGTCCGTAGGTATACACGCATACCTATGTAAGTATAGGTGTACGGACGCCGATCCCACTACAGAAGGCTTTGGCGGGACAACTGTTACTTATATGTATGCAGTATGTGCATATACATAGCAGAAAGAATCAACGAATCTAAACTGTATACTAGGACAGAATGAACGCGAAATAAATACATACATACAGGTATGTAGAGCGTGGAAATAGGTACATGTATGCAACCTGCAACGACGAAGGGAACATAAATTTCAAGCGATTTGAATGGTCCTCAACTTTATAAAATTTTGCGTTTTAATACGAATTCCAGTCTCATCGTTTCTTCAGGAATCGCAAGAAAGTGACATACGTATACTCTGCTAGATATTATACTCGGTATACTACGACACTTGTGACACAGATTGTAAATAACCCACTACGTTCTAATATTATAACGTTGTAAAATAACGTGGTATTTACTTACACTTACACACACGCACCCACGATCGTCACACGACCACCGAACCGCACAACCCACAATAAGTCACGTTCAATCTTTTGTTTCTGACGTAAGTTCAAGGCGCCATTAACAGATGGCAGTTGGACCATTTCTTACCGACACCATTCGTACCCGGGTACCCGCTACATCGCATCGTCGGATGATCGTCGGTGCCTCGCGCGGATTGAGGATTTTGAATGGTAAGAGGTAAAGATTTTCCTGACCGTACTACGGTATACCTGAATAGTAAATAGTACATACTACTACATGACATACATCGAGCCAAATGAATGTGAAGCGACCGGAGATACGCAGGTGTCTATTGTCCGATCTATTGTTGAGAAGTTTTACTGTATAACACATCTAGAGCATAAAATATACGAAAGAGAGAAAGTACAGAGAATTAGGTCTGTATAATCTTTCACGTGGTACAGCTTATGTTACCCCACTATGCCGTACGTATAATGTGCAGTCTATGGGTTTATGGATGTGTGTTGTACTATGTGCGGCTAGTACATTAGCAATAATATAAGGACGCTGGTCGTAGCAGAAGCACCATGACATAGTACCAATTGACTTGTCGTTTCACTACTGCTGAGTTTCGCGATACATCCATAATATGCATTTTTACTCATATTGAGTGATATTCACGTAGCACACAGCTGACTCGATAGGTATGCACGGATTCATTGACCGAACGCAATCTGATCTCGGCGACACAACTTGATCTTGCCGCGGACTGGTGAAACCCATGAAACGCAGAGAACTTGATTCCACATAGTCGTCCACATGGATTAAATAACGGCCACCTAGACGGTAGTACTTTACTGCTTGCGCGTATAATACATTCAGCCGAGCAAAGCAACGGATGTAGGTAATGATCTATCGATTATAGTTCTTAGATGTATATAGCATAGCAATCGGAATTCGTTCAAGAACATAAGTATACATAAATAAATAAAACGGTGAATAAAATGTCGTTGATCCTTTTTCTAAATGAAAAAGCGACAAATACGGACAAGAATAATACTTTTATTGAAATAAAATTCACTTATTTCAGTGAAACACATACCTATTTCTACCGAATCCCCAATATCTCGATAATCTACAGTGTCTCATATTAAAATCAATCTTCGTATCGTACGAGAACACAATTCTGGTTCACATCCCAATGACAAATGACTGGAACGGAAAAATCCTGCTGCAATTTTCATCATTATTCCCAAAGTGCGATCTGATTCGACTTAACTTGCCAGCTGGCAGACAATTGACATGAGAGCACGTTCGGTCGTAATTATCAATCGACCTGTTCCGATTGGTTAGGAACACCATCGGGTTAGGGTTAGGGTTAGGAAATCAGAAATATAGTTAGGAAATAGCCGGGCACCGTAGGACGGGGCTGCTGTGGTACGGACGTTGTGGACGCTGACCGCTGTGTCGATCCAACGAACTGTAAAGACTTGTCGAATCGCGTCAAATCGAACGACCTCTTTCGACTGGCTTCACTCGATCCTTGATAGATAGCGTCACGTGTCAATGCACCACCGTGATTTACGGCTACGTTATCGCTGGAGATTCAACAGCTACAGCACGCTTTTAGCTGTCAAACAAATCTTCTAATAAAGATATCTTATTGCTGTGAGCCGACATCTGTGCTAAAGTTAGAAGATTTATTGAAATAAATGACATAAACAGGAAGCTTTCTGGTCCACATAATTACGGGTAGGTGTTTATCGGGATTTTCTAAAAATCGTACGATCCAAAAGTAGTGAAAACAACTTAAAATCGGCGAGAATTTAACTTTGAGGTTAGGTTAGGTTAGGTTTCTTGCGTTCTCCTATTTACATCGAAGTCATTTGCCTATAATAGATGCTATAATTCCACCAAGGTGAATTTGATGAAAATATGCACCCGAAAATCTCTTTTTGAAAAATATTCTCTGCTAGTCATGTGTGAGTTCTGTAAACGCGGACCGATGCTTTTTCCCCATTTCATTATAATTTCTCACTCAATGAATCTAGGAATTGAGATAACGAGAAGATGGACATCTGCGATAAAGAGTTGCGTTCGTCGCTGAAAAATTTCATACAGCAAAAGAAAACCGGCACGCTGGACGTTCCAGAGAAGTTCGACAACCAGGATGAAAAGTGGAGGAACGTCATAGACTACGAAATATTATGGAAATGTATTAAACACCATTGTCCCGAGGTATTGTAATCAACTTTTAACTCGTAAAATAGATTTCATAACAATTCCAACAACATTCCTTTTCCGTTTCGCAGATCAGACGAGACATTCTCGAGCTTTTGATAGTGTCTAAAAAAAGCACCCAACGATTCATTAAAGTCGAATATCGGATGATTGAAACATTCCTAACGTATAATCTTGGTGAAAAAATTGAGTTTGTACCGTTGATTAAAAAGGTAACGGACCGTTCATTGATCCACTGCTCTAACTTGCGGTAACGAAAATCTGGCTGAAGTTCAGAATCTTAAACAAATTCTTTTCCCATTGTTCTCCTTTCTTCCAGGCAATAAAGCGCACTAGGGACAGCCTGGTCGTGTTTCAGAGAGAGATCTTGAGGCTAGAAAAAGGTCAGAGTTTTCGTGAGAATAACGTTTGTCCGCCTGGTAGATCCATAGCTCCTCAAGATATTGCGGAAAACATTGCTGCGAGGGCCGAAATTAAGCGTTCGATACACCATTACGAATCGTTTTTGATCTCTTTGCGTGAAATCTGCGTCAGCAATTTGTATCCCACAGCAAATTACGAACGCAGACGTTCAAGCTTGCAGATATTATGCCATATGCAGGACATTTTGGATGATGGAACGATTCACTTAGAATGGAATAAGAGTCAGGCAAAGTCGCTGTTCGATTGTTTATTGGTAGATACATATGAATCCAACAAGGATATGGTCTATAAGATATTGAAGCCAATGCCGCCTAGCTACTTAGAATTGGAAGATCGAGATACTGTCGCTGAAATTATTCAAACTGCAATCGGGCTGGGAAACAGCATCCGACCAATCGATTCGGCTACTGCCGCCTACATGTTTAAAATATGCTTAGCGTCGCCTGTGACCGTCAAAGAGGTCATACGGGGGCGTACAGAGTTTATAAACTTTGATGCCCCTGACGATATCGATGTACATCTCACACTAGTCATTCTCATTATCTTACAACTTAAGGTACGGTGATTAAATTCGTAAATACTATTTTGTTACTTTCAGTTTCAATAATCCAACTTTTACAATTCTTCATTCCCTTCATTATATCGATATGCTCGCACCTGCTTACACATTATTACATAGATGCATACATGGTAATGAAATGTAAAATTCTATTCTAGCTATAAAATCTATCTAAACTAAATGTAGACATGTCCTCAAATTTACTGTGATTTCTTTTCTCTCCAGACACCGTTGGAAATTGCGCGTGAAAATATTGTAAAAGCTGCCAGTAAGCATTCTCTGTACGGGTACCTTTCCTGCATACGTAGCTTAATCAGCGATCGGTTTCGGCTGTAAGTTAAAGGAGGATGTCGCATCGCGGAATGTTTACCTTGTCATCTATTTTCATCTTAATCTTCAATTCTCAGGATAATCTCAGCAGATGTAGGATGGAAAACATCCATAGCTGATCTTGTGGATATTTGTTTTGATCTAAACAATGCAGTGGGCCAAATTGTCAACAATTCGTCGCCAGAAGGTCATTTGCCAATGGATCTCAACCCTCGCAACCTTCGCTCTTCTTTATCTGATCAGGAACTATCAGAATCTGAAAAAATAACTACCCCACAGATGGTGCTCCTTTGTGCCTGGCGCACGGTGAAAGAAGTCAGCCTACTCTTCGGCTATCTTACAGCTAACTTACCCATTGATGGAATCAACGGGTCAGCTGGACTACTGACAGAAGAGCAGGTAATATAGGTCTCCGTTAGATTTGAAAATATTGAGTAATGAAATGAAATTCATTAAAAATCTTTGCCATTTGCTTGTATAATTATTAACCATGTGAATTATCGTCAGGTCATTAAAATCGGAGAACATTTTGTCACCTTATTGAGTGAAACTAAACACCGAGGTGCATTCGAACAAGCGCACGTGGGTTTTGGGCAATTATGTGGACGTCTATGGCATCAGCCCGACGATAGCATGTTGAAGCAGCTTCCAAAGACGTGGTTGCTGGAGTTATTGTTAGCAGTCACTGGATTATCACCTAGAGACAGTAAGCTATGTGCGACTAGACGGAGTGCAGGGGTACCGTTTATGGTTCAGGTAAGCGAATACGTTATCGCTGTACCTCCTGCAATAAATTGTGAAAAAATTGATCATTGTTCTGATAATTCCAGGCCCTATTGACCTCTGAGGAAGCATCAACTGCCGTTATAAAACATGGCGGTAGTTATACGTTCCATTCTACTATGCTGATATTACTCGGATTGACGAACTTGAAGGACGACGACGACTTGGAAGACAAAATGATATCGCTGATTTATGAGGGGACTGCTTTTTCCCAATTCAAAAGTCTCTTCTGCGCTTCTAGTGAGACTGGAAAAGTCACAAGAGACACTAGAGAGAAGACCAAAAGCTACAGGCTTGCCGAGATCAAGACTCATGTGATCAATATACTGAGAGCTCTGTTTAGACACTGTCAGCTAGGAGAATGTGTAAAGCCATATATTGCCGATGGAGTAATAACTGCTATCAAAAGCTACAATGGAAAGACTTGGGCTGTGAGTTTCTACATGAAATTTATTGCTCATTAATACTTGATACATAGTTGACTTTGAAACGTTTATTGGTACTTTTTTTGTTTTACTATTTATCATACAGGAGCGAAATGCTGCAACTCTTTTGTTCAGTGCTATGGTCGTCCGTATTTTTGGCGTTCAAAGGACTAAGGACCATTTGAACTTGTCTGTTCACAATAAAATGACCGGCAGAGTATTCTTCGAGAGGTATCCTACCCTGCTTGATTTCATGTACGCCGAATTGGAGGAATTTGTCAAGCCAGGCGACACGTTAATAAGACCCGGTGTTCAATCTGTGCTCCTCCTATTATCCCGACTGTACCCAGGCTGTCACGACAGTGCTGATTCCAATTGGAAGGTATCTCTTGAAATTTTGTTACAATGACTCAAAAAGTGTCTATTCTTTAGCTCTCACAACCAGGATGAATCGTGTTCTTATAGTTCATCATTGAATCTCATCATACCCATCGTCATGTGCTATTGTTAATTCTTGCTCACTTTCAGGTCACAGATTTCATCAGCATGGTATCAAAGTGTGCAAAAAGTCAGGTATATGAGACTCGTGAGCTAGCAGCTAGAGCCTTGGTGCCTTTGTTGACGGAAACAACCGCCCCCGTCACGTTTTCAAAAATCCTTGAAACGGTATCGATGGAGTCAAAGAATTATTCGAACATCAACATGATTCATGGATATATCTTGCAGGTGAAGATGTAGCTCTTGAGTTCTTGACTTGAACTATTATAGTTGTCTGTCTTTCCAAACAGTTCAACGACTCTCTCATTTTTTATTCAGAATCAGAGAATCAGTAATCATTATTGTGTTATATTTATATCATTCTAGATATTGCAGATATCGAAAAGTCCCGACTTTTCCACCATTCAACCGCCAACTTTGCAGCTTATAGATTTCGTCAAAAACACACTCTGGATCTTGGAAATATTGGAAAGCCGAAGACGTGGAGTCGGAATCAGCTTTCCACTGGCCACTACTTACTTGGAGACTCTATTGGAAATCTACAGGGTCCACGGTCGCTGGTATAGTACCTAAATCTAGCTGAAATACATTCTTATCCCTCAAATTCATCATTGAATATTTCAATGATATCGATGTCCTTGAGCTAGGCTGAGACGATGAATTCTTTCAATATTACAGGCTCCATAAACGTATTCAGGACGAAGGCATAGACCTGTTTCACAGAATCAGGTTCCACTTAGTCGAAGGTGCTATTCTGGGAAACAGTCCTGGCAGAGAAATCTACGAAATTGCAGCTGCAAAGTTTTTCACATTTTGGTGTACCAGCGATGATAGAGTAAACCACGACTCTCCTAATGAGGATATAATCTCACAAGGAACAAGTTTGACAAATGGATGGACGCCTCTCTTATATCACGACAACATCGACGTACGGGTAGTCGCATGGATAAAATCCGCGGAATTAGTCGAAAGAAATGGTGATTTTTCGTTCTGTAGATTGCAGCTCCAAGAAGCTATAATTGAAGCGGATAGAGCGGTCAAAGAATGTATTGATGATCCGAATTTGGAAGAAGCAATCTTTGAATTTATTTATGTTATTTTCACTTGTACGAGTAACGTTAATCCATTCAAAACTAACGCGTCTGAATTCCCGAATCTGGTTGGAGACGTTATGGCACACTTGTTGAAGAAGCTTCACAACCCAGATTACTATGTCAGGGATAGCTTTTTGAAATTGTTGGGAGCTATTTATGGTGAAATATCAAAACAAACTCAGGTATGTTGTACAATATAACATCACATTGTCTAACGACCGCTTATTGTCATTTTAAACAAAACCAATTATTTGTATTTACTATTTGCTAAAATTGATTTCTCACTTTCTCATGTGTCTATTGTACGACTTGTTCTTCTGCCCAATAATCAAAGTATGTTGCTTCTTTTTCAGGACATCCTTAGTACCAATGATAAGAAAGCAATATATGAACTCTTCTTAAAAAACTCGTGGATGGATTCGTGTGATAACGACTGCAGACTTGCCGTTTCGCAAACAATTTACAATCTATATCAGCCAGCTGTTGAAAACAATGGTAAATTATTATTCGCGTGGTATATCTATATCTAGCTACAACTCATCCAAGACCTCGACTTTTGCAATCATTTGCAATCATTTCAATAATAATATCGCAGATTCGTAACATTGCCAATTTATTATACATATACTTACACATTCAGCCGTAAATACATACCTGATATTTGTTCGACAATTGAATTCTCATATTGCATTGATATCATTTCATTCCAGACTACTTTGTCCTCTATTGGTGGACAATAATTTTGAACCTCTTGGTCGACGACGACAAAGTTGTACGACAACATACCGCAGCTGTAGTTTGTAAAGTTGATACCGAAACCGAAGTGGTATGCGACGTCGGGGTGAGAAGAATATTTTTTGACAAATTTTCAAATACCGTTGCGAAAGAACGCCCGGATGTAGCAATAGTGGCATTGTTCTCCTGGGGCGTGGCGACGTGGCGTGAGGAAAACTATGAAATGGATGATACCGATGTAAGTGGATTTCTTATTTTTTTATTCCGGCAAGCATTTTTAATTTTTTTCTTTGCTTATTATTTTGCAGGTGTTCAACAAGTGCAGAAACTACGACAGCTTCGAGCAGCTAGAAATATCGAATCTCTGTTTAGCGTTACTCAAAGATATCGGAAAAAATTATTTAATCAATACAAAACTACGATCCACGAGTTTAGAATGGTTGAAAAAATTATACGATTGTCAATTCCCATTTACAAATTTATCAGAATTTGTAAAAATACACGAAGAATGCATTCCTATACTCTCTAACAAATTGGACGATTGTTTGGATCCGACTTACAATGATAAGTTGCCGCTCGTTTTAGCATTTGAACAATTCGCTGATTTCATATCTAACAAAAACGATGGCTCAATTCAATTATAGTGAAAGAATCCGTCATTTTAATCATAAGCCAAACTCGGGTGGGTTTATTGATAAGAAAAATAATTGTTGTACATATGTATATCGCATAGTGATAGGTCATATAGGTCAACGCTGATGCACAAATTTTGATAAATTTTCCAATTATTTATTAAAGATTATCATACACTTAATATATGATCATTAGTATAAATTGAGACAAGATAACAGATTGCAATTACGTTTTACTTAATATACAACGCACATACGTACCCGTTTATCATACCATCTGCTGTATCGAATTCTTGCCATATTATATTATGCACACTAATAATAGCTATTCGATGAAAATTGCAAGATGGTATGAGTGTAATGTAGTACTAGGTATGTGAGGATTTTTTTCCTCTCTCTACACGCTAAGAGTACAAAAACGATACTTAATAGATAGTATTTATTAATGTGTTTTTAGTGTTATTTCAATTTTAATTTACATTCATTTTATACAAATTGTTCAATAAACACAATATTTATAAAGAATCTGAGAATCAAAGTTCTGTTTGTAATTCGGGTATCATAATTTAGGGTATACAAATAAGAAGATCGACATGTTTCATGCTCATAAGTTTATAATTAAATAATACAGAAAGCAATAAAGATTAGTGAGAAAATGGTGAAGGCTGCTCCGTTTGTGTATACATTGTATACCCGTGTAGGTATGTGAGTGGCTAGTTGTGTAGGGGTAGGAAGCGTTTAATATATCATTCAAGGCAATCGTCAGCATTGCGACGCCGCGATATTATGGGCACCGGTAGGTTGAATAAGTAAAAAGATGTTCGCGGGACGTTTATTGCCCCGTTTGGTTGAATAATTGATTTTGAAAAATCTTGCCACCCAGTAGCTGCTAGCAACATGCCATCTCTTTCTTTCTTCCGCTCTCGCTCTCTCTCGCTCTCCCTCCTCGCGCCAGTTGAATGCTAGAATCAGGAATCGTGGAATCTAACGCGACGTCCCGCCACGAGCTGTCGCCACGGACGCTAGTTTTCCCCAGAGTTTCCGTTCTCCCTATACGCGACACACGAGCGAGCACACGACCAATTCACGATTTTATGCCCCGCAGGACTCGTTACAGTTTTTCAGTATCTCTGGTGATCTCTGGCTTAATATCCGTCGACCGTGACTTATCGTACGACACTGTCGTTGTATATATCGCGGTTAAAAACAAATCTAAACATGGCGTGCCCCCTAGTACGGTTAAATTACTCTTGTTTGAATCAGTAGTAAAGAGACATTTTGTAACCGTGACATCGCGGTGTGTGTGTGTTTTCATCTTATGTTTTGTTGGGAATGGAGAATTATACACCGTGCTACGAGTGCGACAGTTTTGGAACGTTAAGGGCGTCTAGTTTACGCTTTCTTCGTTCTAAGGTAAGCAACGAACATGAAACTTAAACCGTAGTCCCGTACACTTACACCTACCTCTACCTCACCCTACCCTACCCTACCCTACCCTACCTATATCACATACACGTTCGGAGCTGTGAATTAACAATAATATCAACGACAATACTGGTTCCCCGCCACATCTCCTCCCGTGCGCATAAATAGACGACGACGGATTTGAATCCACCCTTAAATCCGACTGACCTACTTCGAGAAAATGTTCACGTCGCTTGTCCATTGCCACAAATTGAATGCTACAACATTTTCAGCTCCGAACGATCCCACTGTCGCCTAACGCGCGTCGACATATTCTATAAATTATATCCCGAAGATGATGGCTTGTGCTTCCATAATATATCGGATTGATTGAATATGTTCCGTTGAAGTAACGTAACTCGTTACTTGTCCACAGGCATAGGTACACCTAGCTACACTTTCGTACGAAGGCAACAATTTTCTTCGTCGTTCACTCTACAGTATATACAATAATCGTCGTACGCATACTTGATTCTACTATATAATATAATATTGTAATTATGCGTGAACGTAGACATGGGTATACATGTAGCATATAGGTAGGTATAGATGGATCGTCCACAGCCTCAAGGAATTGTGTAAGGAATGATAAGTAGGTGTAACGAACCCTGACGTGCAAAGCCCTAGAACTTTAAGACTTCGGATTTAGGGTCAAGGGTGAGTGTACTCATAAAAAAGGTATTTCTGGGACCCTTTTACATTAGTCACGATGGGACTCTCTTTCTTTCTTTCTCTCTCTCCCTCCCTCCCTCCCTCTCTACTCTCTACTCTCTATAGCTACTATCGCCTCGAGCAATTTCCATTTGCCACTGCAAGTAAAATCACGAAACAATTACCGTGTTCAAACCGTTATCCGCAACTTACCTACTTTACCGTGTCTCGTTTAAATCGCGAACTATTAGCATTACGCAATGATACACGTCGTGTCGCACCTATGCATGTTATGTACATATAACTATAGAGCTATATTGAATAATATGGATAATAACACTGCACCCTATACGTGCATACAATATACATACATATATCATCATTTCTATACGCGTACCAGCTAAGAGTTTATCTTTATACGTCATATACGTACACCTTCGACGCGACGTAGGTATGTTACCGTAGGTGTTGTAACCGATGAATATTTTATAAGTCGTCGTGATTATTACCTTATTCGTTATTACGTTGGCGGTCATAGTGTACGATATAATTATGCAAGTTAGGCAGTCGATCAAATTCTGGATCTATCCGGTAATTCTTCATTAGATTTGCACATCAACTACCTTTGTCGAGTAACTTGAAAAATCTAAGAAAAGAAAAAAAAATCTATCCGTAGAGACTGAACCTTGAAGGATAATCCGTCTGCGGGAAAATATGAATGATAATTCCCTTGTTTACAACCGCGAAGTCTTTGTTTATCATCAACTTATGCGGTAAGACTTTCGGAGTTTCGCAATTTGGAATTTGAATAGGTGATTGATTCAAAGATGCTTACGAGACAGTCTAATTTCCATTAAAAATTGCCAAGAAGGCGCGACCCTTGATCTCTTTTGTTCATTATCCGTTTATCGTGACGTAATTGTTTTTTTATTATTATCGGCGAATGTATAGTACCTGTGTGTATTCGAATGTTTTTCTTAAATTCTTGGCTTTGATTCAATTCCAACGCTTTCAAAGCAGCGCGTTATTGTTATTTCAAACTATACAGGCGACGAGATTCAGCCGAGATTTGACAATAGGGAATAACGTCACCGCGATAGTATAAGTGTATACAGCGTATGTGTCTTACTCGGAAGTTTACATAGAGAATCGTAATGTGTGAGGTGGAGAGAAAAAAAAGGATGCTTTCTGTCTCGCACATTATCATCATCCGCCTATAGTCTTATTCTCTCCCCTATATGCATGCATCTACTATACGCATTACACTGTTATACACAATCGTCTGTACAGTTAGTTTGTTTATTTGAAAGAGGAAAAGCTCTTTCATCTATTCATAATATGATAATAATGATAATTCATAATTGATCTTCAAAAGAAGTATTCTTGCGCTGTTACATTACGTAGAATTTATTCAATTTCATTGTATACCTATGTCATACCTGCAGGCGGCGCGGTATGATATGAATTTGATCACCTACTCACCACATGATATTATAATATAATTTAATGTAGATATCAGCCAGTGCGTCAGAATTTTAATATTATATAATACGATTATATACCTGCAGTTATACTGCAGCAGATGTCGATATTTCAATTGGCAAGTAACCCCCCCCGCCCCCCGCCCCTTCGCCCAAGTCAATTATAACCAATGTCTCAACTTAGTCGATTAAGCTAAACGAATTTGAGGCAATTACTTCAGTTTGAGAAATTTGCTCCCCCCCCCCCCCCCTCCCCGGTGCCCGCCGAATTTCCCTCAGGCGTATATATTATTCGGTGACAGATGTTGTTGAATGTTGGCCTGGTCCAAATTTCATAACTGACGAAGTGACAGACAATTACTATACTTCTCCGAACTGACGTTACAAACCCGCCACGCCACGCCACGCCACGCGCGTTTCTCGTTTGTAAACAAGAAAGTTGTTGCCTTCCTTCGATATTAGGTGTAGAAAGCTTCAAAGTTATCTTGTAATTCTCGCATGTTCCGAAATTCGCGATTCGTGTATAAATTTTCATAAATTTCACCCGCCGAAAAATCATCTCTCTTTCCTTCTAAAATCAAGCACGAGATAGGAGGTATATAGGTATACTATATAGTTTATATCTCGAAAAGCTTATATACGACAGAGTTGAGCCAGCTATAGGTATGCATGTAACATATATGTAGGTATAGGTATATAGCCAAAGTTACGCACATATGCGGTGCAAAAGCAGCAGATCCTCCCCCCGCTGTAGTAAAAGGTCACATAAAACAAAACCATAGGGGATGACAATTTCTCGCTATATCTTCCACACGTACCTACCTATATCGGTAAAGGTGTAGTATGTAGTAAGAGATGGTCAAAAACCGTGAAGATGTGTTATACACGTATAGGTGTATCTATGTATATAATTCGAGGCCCGATTTGCATCTAGGGTGACGTATAAATTTCGCATGTGCGCGTATAGACACGTATAGGTAGGTATGTATGAAGTTTTTCGTTCTGCGTGCACGTCCCCCCCTTATCATCATCCTATGTACCAATACGATCTACAGAAACTGATCGTATATGCGGAGGATCTTGGAACCATAAATAATACATGCTGACGAAATACCTACATAAAAATCGCATCGGAGAAATGGGATACACATAAAATATATATGCGAAATCTCCTGCGCAAGGATATCTTTACTCTGTGGACGAGCTCACACCAACGTTTATATATTTAATATTTATTCAGATATACATATATACTCAATACTATATACATATATATGACGATCAAGGAAATGTATGTATCTAAAAGTCGTTTGATTTTAAACCAAACTTTTGTATCGGAATTTTTGAATAGGTCTTCTAAATTCGTTTTTATAGATGATTAGAAATTTTGGTAATAGTAATAGAATTGAACCGATAAGCTTATCAAAAACTGCAATTCTCATGACATTTACGGTATATACGGTACGTACTCGACGTACTGCTGCTGCTTTGGCTGCAAGGCTCGATGTTATATTATGCGTTCGCATGTAGGTGCGTGCGTGCATATATACGCACGTGTTTGAATCTCCGTTCACAAAGGACAGACGTTTTAGCGTTTTGTATTTGAAAAGGGGGGGGCGGGACGGGAGGGGGGGGGGGGGGCAACGACCCCATCGCTTTGTGAATATTTTTTGACGCTGTCGAGCTTTGCATAGATTCAAGATTTCTTTTCTCATCTAAATCCCTCTTCGAATCCTGCAGCACTACCTATATACCTAAACATATAGGTACATAGGTAGATATATAGGCACAGGTTTCGACTTCCCCTTTTCAGCCCCTACTCGTTCATAGCGTACGGTAGTCGCATCCACTTGTATTCCGACTATACATGCTTATATATTATTCGGTATAATGCATGTGTACAGTTATATTGATTGATGGCGATATAGATGGATAGAGAGATAGATAGGTGTCGACACGTCGATAGGTTACAGGGTCAGAAAATACAGTGGGACAGAAAATGAGACTAAATTTGTGAAACAATTCTGTCCGATCGCGTTCAGATAAATTATTGTGCGAATGGGTTTTTCTTTTTATTTTTGCGGGCTGCGAGCGAGTCGAAATGGAGCTAGACACTTATTATTATTGCAATAACATTTCACGGTTTACGATGATAGTAATGTACGCTTTGATGAACACAATATAACTCTCGCTTATTATTTTTACCTATAAACTGTTTTATAGCCTTATCTCATTTTTACACCCACTGGACTCTCAATTAGACGACGATAACGGCGAGGGCGAAACGCCGCCTTTGCCTTCGCTGCAGTAATTCTATGTAGGTATGTATACATAAACATTTCCCTACATTACCCATACATGTGTCCGTATATAGATACATAAGCATCCATATAGATATGCGAATATAGGAATGAGTATATATACCTACACATATATAAGTTCAAGCGTGTGATATGTATTTTTTTTTTTATGGAAATTATGGATATTATTATCCGACGTATCTAGGTATATATACCATACCTGCATTATACATACAATGTTGGGTGAATAACTTCGTTCGCAATAAAAAGTAAATGAAATTTTATTATTTCATTTCTGTGCTGCAGCGCGTAGGTACAGGTAGTATATTTATTCTTTGCGTTGAGGGACTGGTGGATTCACACATTGATCCGAGCCCTAACTCTCTTGTAGGTAATTTCGATGTGTTACCTATGTATTAAATAATAGCAACCAGCAGCAGTACCTACGGTGGACCAGAAACTCGGTTTTGATGTCCTGCAGGGACCCGCTCGGTGCACATTGATCGATGAAATCGATGCTGTTCTCTTCTCTTCTCCTTTCCATTTTCCTTTTTTCTTTCTGCATTTTTTGCATTTGTATTTTTTTTTTTCGTTTTTCTTTCGCTGCTCTACGCCGACCTCCAGTTAATTTGAAATTTATTCATGGACGCGCAATATCCGTGTAGTATGTATAGTACATGTATACAATAAGCTGGTGCGCCCCCCTGACCTGCCCCTCGGGAAAAACAAACCGGGCGGCCTATGAATACGTAATTTTATCACAATTAAGAATAACGACAGTTCGATCCGGGAACTCATTTTCATCTCCATCCTTATCCTCGACGGCGTAACCATGTACCTATGCACATCAGGGCGGCACTATTACAGACTTGTATGTAATTTAGTTTACGGTTTACAAATGGCGAGAAAAATGTTCCCTGTTCACCGATTGGACTGGATCGGATTTCGCAGAAATTCGGATTAATCGCGAAAACATTCAGTTCAAGTAGGAAATGAAATCCTGACTTTTGTCGATGAATAATGATTGATTGAAATAAATGAGACGCAACGGTCTGCTAGGTTTTACAATTTGCGAATATACGTCCGAGGCAACGTGAGAACAGAATAAATATAGGTAGTACGTACTTGTACTCGCATACACAAAGCTATAGAAAAGAGAGAGGGATAAAAAAAAAAAAAAAGAAAAAAAAGAAAAAAGGGAACAACGTGAAGAAGATCACGAGAGTCGCGAGCGTGGAGACAGTTGAGCATCAAAGGGCCGGAGTCTCGACGTCGGCCGTCGGCGTTTAAAATTGGAGGCGGTGTTATTTCTAGCGAGGATTCGTTTCCGGCGCGCTCCAATTTGTATAATTACTGTTTTCTCTCGAAACAGCCTAGCCGGTGTACAGTACCGGTCCAGACCCTTTTGTAACGCTGTATCCATCAACTCTTTTCAAAATTATATTACACATCATCTATATTTGTGTATTGTCCACATGTGTATAGGTACCTGCTTGTATCTCGCACGTTGAATATGCGTGCATATATAACACTCTTCAATATGGCATTTGACGATATTAGTATTCGGAAGAAATGACAACAGATCCATTTTACTTGTACATACCTATAACATAGATTTATTCACGCTTTAGTATATGTATACAGCAGCCATATATTTCTATCTATCTGTAAATGTCTGATGAACATTTCCTACATGCATAATCTGATTTAATCATACTGGTCGGTGTAATCCTTATTCCCACTTGCTGACCATCGCAATGGAACTCGTCTAGGTATAGGCTTAACTGTTCGAAACCAAAATCAGTTCCATCCCATAGCTAAGTAATGACGATGATCGCGTTACAGTCATGCATGCCTATAGACGTGATGGTATGTTCAAATGAGGTGCAGGCCATGCTCAGTATACGCGTAGTGCAACATTACTGGAAACATGTAGGTACATAAAAGTATAAAGTTGTGTAAATATAAGTAATGCCTGGTAGGTATAGGTAGACAAGAATGTATAAGAAGTAAGATAACAAAGCGAGTGAATCGTTTTGTTAAGTAAATGTTATTGCAACGTTCTGCGAGCGCTTCCCGTAATATTCCCGTATAGCGTATAGACGAGCCAGGGTTTTTCTGCAGGAGTTAGATCGCTGCACCGGTTATGTTATGAAAATAATAATGATAATAATATAATAATAATAATAATAATAATTGTTTCCGTAGAAATACTGAATGTGGATGTAAGAATTGAAATGAAAGTAGACCTTCGTGAACTGCAGTGGAATTCGCAGAGACATATACCTATAAGTATGCTTACCTATAGCATAGTAAATACGGGAAAGGGAGAAAATTCCACTCTACAACGCGGAGTGAAATATTTGACAAATGTAGTTCACAGCTTGAAACAGTATATGGCGATCTGTAGTTCATAAAACTAGACCGAGTAGTCTGGTGAAAGCACGTCGCAGAAGGACCACAGGATATTTCGACTTGCAGCGAGCTGGTCTGCATCCGTTGGAAAATAGAACTTATCTAGGTACCTACTTCCGTAGCACGTGTTATGGACAAATATGCCCGAGACGCATATGTTGGACTTTTTTGCCTTGCGACTCCCCGACCCTGCGATTGCACTACTAGGTGCATACTTTTCCGATTTTAGAGTCAATTCATGCCGGGGCGTAACACTGCAGTGCGGACACTTGCGAAAACAACTCGACTTCAATCGCATAATCGATTCAGCATCTAGTCGGTTCTGCAATCACAACATTGCCTTGTAGGGATTTTCACAAGCCAAAACAGCATGTACGGATATAATATACCTGAATGCAGCTCGCTCTTTGCGTGGCTGCGGTATAACGACGCTGGCGTCTCTCGGCGACAAGTATGAGATACTCACGAAGTCCATATGTATGCATACTATATACATATAGTCGAAGTTGTCAACCTTAAAATAAACCTCTGCCTCTCTTCGGAACGAAGCGCCCGAGACACCCTAAAGAGTCATAACAGTTTTCAATTTAGTAACGCAAACAGACACTCACTCCGTCTCGAGTTAATATTCGAGACCGTCGCCTGCATGTACATAACACACACGCACGCACGCGTACATATACCATTACCCAAACGGGCAAAAAAGAAAGATTTCCCATGCCATATCACATACTAATCTCCTATGAAATTGAAGTCCAACCATCTTTGAGGTATTGAACTATTGACCAATGTGTGTATTTCGAGTGCAGTCGTACAGGTGTTATTATGTAAGTGTATATTTCTGTTTCAGGCAACAACGAGACGGAAGTGAAAATGCTCATCGTCGGGGTGGAGGAGGTGACGGAATGTAAATGGTCAGTAAAAATGGGGCTACGTCGAACTGCAGCAGTGGTAAATACGATAATTGGTGATGAAGAGCAGCTGAAGCGTGGTATAAACGTGAAGACGTCAGATTTAACGTTAAACTCGTTAATTTGATCATACAAGGTGAAAAAGTTGAGGAGAAAAAAGTGAATCAAAAATGCCGGATAAAATTCCTTAATGATGAAAATCCTTGGAGCGTTACGTTGAGGGCGAGCCTCGAGTATTACAGCTGCCTCGGACCGATTAGATATGGAAGAAATACGCGGGTCACAGCCGCCGCGACGCCTATCTCAAATTTTAGACCCGATCGCGAGGCTGGCGTCGGACTTTGGCTCTAATTCCGCGCCATGCAGCCCTAGACTCGGGGCTCGACATGACTGCATAAACTCCGGCGAAACTAACCGGGGCGCAGTAATCAGCGGCGCCGAAAGCCCCCGACTGATGCCACGCCGTACACGACAAGGCCCGACGCCACCACCGCGGCCACAAAACAGCCCCGTACACTTCAGAGACTCGCCGTACGTAAACGTGCCCAATTTGCTCTTTAAGAAGGACAAAAACTTCGCCGATACAGCGAAGAGCGCGGGGTACGTCGAGCTTAAAGACAAGTCGAAGAGCAATCCTTACAACTTCACCTCGGAGCCGAGCGGCTACGTCGAGTACACCGACAAACGCACGTTCGGGGCACAAACCGACTTCGGACCTACCAGCTTCGAGAATAAGGCCCACGAGATACAAAATTTGAACAGAGGACGATCGCCCTTCGACCCGGGACCCTCGAGGCATTCCGAAAGGACGTATTCCTTCTCTGGGAGATCCGACACCAGCACGACTACCGCCGCCGCCGCCGCCTCCGCCGCCGCCATCAGCCAGCAAAGTTCAACCCCACGGCTCCACTTTGCCGCTGAGAATCGACTCTTCGCTGAGCGTCCGGAACCCAAGAAGGAGAAACTGGAGACCAGGCCTGGTTACGGGGCTTCGAAGAGCTTCGACGGGTACACGAGCACCGTGGAGGAACTCAACTGGCAAGAGAGATGTCTCGAACTACAGTTAGAGCTTCATCGGAGCCGGAGTCAAGCGACCAGAGTACGCGACATGCTTCGAGACAAGGTAAGATGATTTTCTTTTACCAATTGCGTTGCAGGCGCTAAAATTTCAGGAATTATTGCGACCGGTATTTGTGTGTGCCTCGTGAGGGAGTACCTACCCTCGTTGGAAAATTGAAGGTCGTAACTCAACCGGAAGTAACAAATAGCGGTTTGCACTTTTGTAGTGTAACCGACCCAACTGTCTATACTTACGGCGAGAAGAATCGTTCGGGTCACGAGCACAGACGTAAACAGACACGCTGCTGAAGCGGCGGAAGTTAGGGAGGGGCAGGGGAGGAATGGATGTGGATGGAAAGACAGGGGCGTCTTTGCGCCGTTTAGTTATGCAGAACCACGAGTTTCAGTTTAACGCGACCACCGCCCCGCAGATAAGGCACATCGACAATATGTGGGATCCTAGAAAACGCCGCCTCGGGGCTATTCAATCGACGAATACGCGTATATGAACCTAATAGACCCAACGCCGTCAGGGTTTGGTATAAACAGAATATGCTGTCATTGTTACACTTCGCTCGATTGCTCGCTTTCGTCGTCGTCAATATATCAATTTTCGAAATCTCCGCTGATCTCGTACGGCAAGACGTTTCTGTACGACTAGTCGAGTCATTATGTTCTGCGGTCACATTTCGCGAGAATGAAAATTAGAAATTCGAATAACGAAGATTACGAAGTAGCAGCTGGGGGATGGGGAAGTACGGCATGGGGCTGGGGCTGCAGAACTCTGGCGTCTTAGCACCGACTTCTCCTTCCTCCCTCTCACATCTATGCAAATCAGATCCTTCAACAACGCGCGAGCAAGGATGTATTGCAATTTACAGAGTGTATGTCTTACGTACAAGCAAAGATGCGTATGTGTGTGTGTGTGTGTGTGTGTGTGTGTGTGTAATGTTTACATACCTGTATAATACACATCCCTACGGACGGTGTAGATCTTACCAATGAATATTTCATCCGAGTATAATAGGTACTCTGCGGATTATAATTTACACACTTGAATACACCTATGTAATATGTATGCGTTACATCTACGTATATCGGGGGACAATATTCGCGAGAACGATCGTCATGCGTTTCGTGCACCGATATAGTTGAACGACTCGGGATGGATGTCGCCCGTGAGAGACGAATGAAACCGGGTTCGAGTATGGAGTATGAGGAGGGATTATAGGGCATTGTATCGATTGATATAGATGATGTTCGGGTGAGCCCTGCAGGAACAGCCCTTCCCCTGGGGCCTATAGAATAACAGATTCGCTGCAGCCACCCAACATTAGTGTGAAATATCTCCCATTATCTTGATTTAAGTGTAGCCACACTGCACTCATACGTATACGTATATACATCCGTATGGATATCCGTGTGTGCCTAGTTCTGTTGCATTGCGTCGCGGTTATCCTGGCACTTCTTCCGTCTGCTGCAGCACTTGTCGTTGATTTCACATCGCGAGGTGGTAAGGTGTGTACCAAGCCATTGCATACAGCTATATATGGTCTAACTGGCAATGGGAGAACAGTAAAGTAGAGTTGGACAATTAGACGCCCTGCAGATCTGCAGAGACGTATAGTAGGAGGACGTGCTATATAGGTACATAGAACTAGGTTGAAGGAGGGGTTTCTGTCTAATTGGCTCCATCTCGGAGGTTCTGTCTCAAAGAGAAGTTTCTATATCCTTACGTAGGTATTATACAAGGAGTAGAGTAGGTACCTATATGTACAACGTTATGTCCTTATACAGTGGTATAGGGTGCCTTTACATACAGACTCGGTACATATACGTAGCTGGTATATGTATTTCTATATATATACCCACGCTATCGTATATAGGTATACTATATGTATAATAGCCTGGTGCGTGCGTATTATTATACGAGAACCAAACTGTTGGTAACTCGGTGACATACGGAGACGAAGACTGGGACTGGGACTGAGAGGAGAAAGGAGGGTCGGAGGAAAGATATAAGAAAGGAAAAGGGAGACGTCCCCCCACGCCTGTATGTATATAGGTATATATACCTATGTATACGTTCAAGTGGGTGTGTAGCTATAACGAGTGCGGCAGAGGGTTGAAATCTTGCGAGAGGAAACTCAACTGTGCAGTGCAGCCAGTGGGGCTTGAGAGATGGATAGCCAAGGCGTATAACTATAACAGGGCGAGACGGAAATCCCTACAGTATTGTCTATATAATTAGTGCATAGTGTTTCCCAAGTTGGGTGAAACCGTATACCAGCCAACTTATGCAGTTGGTAATCAAAATTCGACGGTTAGTCCCGTCTTTAGGTGTAGGTATACCTATGCGATACATACACACATACATACATACATGCAACGTGAATATACATCGTATAAGCGTATTGCGTTTCTGCACTGCGATACCTTCGACGCGACGTACCTATTACCACGGAGATAGTTGGCACAGCGATCTTTGCATGACATAATATACTCTTGTACGATTTTCTCAAGGGGAAACGCTTCAGCGGTGTTCTCGTATACGCACGTCTAAATATGAGGATATACCACACCTATATACTGCATGAGGATCCTCTCTTTTCCTCAGAGTCTGAGATATGTATACCGGGATGTTTTTTACTCCCCTCCCAAAATGGGCAATCATGCCTAAGGGGCTTGTATCCTCGGGCAAACGGATGGATGCATTTCTTGCGGTCCCAAGTTGATACGCAGATGATACTCAAGCTGGTAGTACCTACCACGTGCGTTTTAGTGTGCAGTTATAGAGGACCGCGCGCAGCTTAAGGATCCATAAGAAGTTTGTGTAAGCAGGATTTCATTGACTACTGAAAGAAAAATCGGTTTTTTCTATAGAGAAATGGCTACTGAAGCAATACGATCATCAACACCTAAACGGGAAATTAGAAAGTCAGGTGAAAAAAAAACAGTACTTACGTACCATTGATTCGTTACGGGTGCTCGGCAGTCTTGTTTGCACATACTATCCGTTATGCGATTCACGTATGTGTGCAGTAGTAGCTTTCTTTGTATACCATGTCCACTCGCTGTTCCATATAGGTGCTTATATACCCGTTTACAGAACTGCAGTCCACACTTGACGTTTAGTGAACTCCCGGCAAGCGCATGAGGCGCGAAACGAATTGCTGTCCTTTATTTTTGTTCCTCTTTTTTTCTTTGGTTTTTTTCTCTTCATTTTGGCACCGTGGCGAAAAGGTTTGGGTCGATAGGTAACTGTGTATAGTGTATAGCCTGCACAAAACGAGACTATCTATAACCAACAGACGCGACGTGACAGTACACTCCTATCTGCTTTTACATATACCTATATAAGGTATACCTATGTGCATATAAACCGAATGGCAGCCGCAGCGCGGGCAGAAAAAAAATATATATATTTCTGGTCGACTGTACGCCGAAGGGTCCGTTGACGGGTAAAGGTACTGCGAGAGAACGAGTATACATGTACATACATACATATGTGACATATTGGTACACGGTCTGTGGTCAGTCGATGCTTAATCAAGACCCTCGCGCGTGCGGATGAACGGTTCCCTCGCTCGCTGCACAGTGTACGAATATATTCGGATTGGTACGGAATAGGCACATACAGGTAGATATTGTATACCTTATACTGGACGACCGTACCCACCCACATTGCGTATTACGATATGCCAGCTGGGTTCAGGGTTCAGGGTTCAGGGCGCAAAGAACCATCAAAGTTGATCAAGCTTTCTCTGAATTGATCCTATCCAGGGACCCCGATGAACCCTAATTTATTTTTTCAATGGAAAGACTCTCTCCGGCAAAGATTTGTTCGTAATATCAGTCTGTTAATGTTTCGTATTGCTGTCTTCTGATTCTATACATCGAAAAGTGGATGCGATGAACATATAGTATATTTTATTTTTTAAATCACCCGTGTGATCAAGCGAGCGAAGCAATTAACGGTCTGCGGAGGTCAGAAACGACAGTTTCCATACTTCGCGTGAGAGTTAGACCGTATAAAGGGGCAGAAGAAGGAGATAGAGCGAGGTAGAGGAGAGGAGGAGAGAAGAAAGATTCCCGTAACTCCCTACTCTTGAGGGCCGGTTATACACTCAGGCGTAACGGTTAGGCACGTTATACGGGAAACGACTCCCGGGAATCAGGGAATTCACCTACCCACCTCCCTCTAACTCCCTCCGTCTCCCTAGCTCGCGCTTTTTAGGGCTATGCATATATGTATAGAGCACTGAGCAAAGCCCTTCGCGCAAAGTGAAGTACGGCAAGGATTTACGAACGTCCGCCAACTTGTAGAACGGGTGCACGGTACTCTGTATTCGTATGGGTATACACATCGGTACACGTAGTAGTAGCCATATAGCGAGTAGAATGTAGATACGTGTTTGGGACAGGCAAATACCTATAGGTATAGGTAAATATTTACTTATACATACCCATAGATGATACATTATAGATTTTTGATAAATAGACCATAGTCAGAAACTTGTTTGTACAAAAGTGCGTATATTGCTTATCAAACTAGTGCAACAAATGCACTTTGGTCCAGTGATTTGAAACAGCCAATGCTGCTTCGGCGATGACTAATTTTCAGAATTCCCCTACTGCATCGATATCATGAAGAAAGTTGTCATAACCAGGCTGTTTGCTCGACAGGTTTCAGCTCATGTGCAGAGATACTGAGTTGTCTCTTGCCGGAGGTATGAGAAGGACCGAAAGCAATTTGAAGAAAAACGAGCCGAGGAAAGAGAGAGAGAGAGGGAGGAAGGGAGAGAGATAGAGCGAGCGTATAAATTCTACAGTCGTATACCAAGAAGGAACAATAATATCTAGTCCAGGAAGTCGACGGCTATGAATCTCAACGCACGCTGAGGCCCGTCAGGCACTTTCAATGTTTTAACCCTGCAATAGAATTCCTTCATTTGTTTTCTCGTGAAAGGCCGAGTCTGTCCGTATATACCGGAAATAAACCCACCGGGTTCCATGATTAAAAGCCTCTAGGCGAAAATTGATTTTTCCAAACGCGTGTGCGGGAGTTCTTCCTCCATGCGTTTCAGCTGCCGTTCACACTACGTTGGAAATGACAGACGTATCACGCGACCTTTCAGGCTAGCTGTTAGTCGCGAAGTTCGATATGGGATTCTAACGCTTATTTACGGACTTGGAAAATTTCTTTGTCTCACTTCGTGGAATCACTATCCTCCTTTTTTGTCTCTGTCCACTGAACTCTGCGAATCTTAATCTCGCACGAATTTATTTATCTCGATATTTCGCTGTCATATATTACACTCGCGCATAATGGCGGAGAAAATAGTTGAGCTCCGAGTCTTTGGACCTGCGAGACGCGCTGAAAGCAAAATCAATATTTAACTTTAACGAAGGGCAGGTTCCTTTAGCAAAGAAAATTCCCTGTCAGAAGCCGGAGAATGCTGCCAGAGAGGAGATCCCCCTTCTTTACATGCCGTTTCCTCCAGCTCGGAAAAGCCGACAGGCTTCAACTCCCGAGTCTCCCAGTCTAGTCCTGCAGAGTCTTTATTATCGAGTCGTGCTTAAAAATAAGTATGGAAAATGGATAGTCGTACAGCGGAATAGGCAGACCCTACCTGGCGTATAGACTCGTGCGGGAAACTCGTAATCTCGCCGTCGAGTTTGGATTAGAAAAATATGGATAGATTTCGTCGAATTTCTTATGCGTACCTACTTGGGCTTACAGGATAAGCTGTTTAGCTTCCGCTGCACTGATTGCAAGTCGTTTGCCAATCGCCATATACCCCGTCTACAGAACAGCTGTAAAAGATTAACGAAACTTTTCAATTAGATTCGAATCACAAGTTCGTTTATTGGAGTATAATTTTCTTTGCGAAACTCGTAGCGACCTTATTATTAAAACCTTGCCCTGCAGGGTTTACGAGTCGTCTTAATTGCGTGACGCTATATAGGTATATAGGTACGATACGAGCGTATAGGCAGGCACTACTTTTCTCCCTGGCCTCTCCGGGACCCCCGCGAGACCGTTTTTCACCCTTCAAATTTATCGTCCCATTAATCTTATATGTTAGGGAATAAATCCAGAGATTTAATATATCATGTACAAATACCTACCTATCACCTAACTACCGTCACGATTGCAAGCTGTATCTACTCCGGCTCGTATACCGCACGCATATAATATGCTCGTGCAATCTGTATAATACTAACTACGTATAGGTACGACACGAGTCTGAAATTCGCACGTAAAAAAATAATGAAAGGTAATTTGTTGTGCGCCGCGTAAGGTACGTATTTCACAGGCACATGTATATATATAGGTAGTATATACACAACATCTTGGGTAATTATTTCAAGTGCGTGACTCCTGCAGCAGCACCGTTGTGAATGCCGGAAAGGAATGCACCGCCTCACCTCGTTCCCCTTTCAATTACGTAACAACGTGAAACGTCCAGCATATTGGAAAAGCTGAAAAAATCCGATTCGTGTTTCTGGGCATATTATACTTGTACCTATATACTACAGCTTCGCTTAATATAAGAAGTGAGACATGCAGCTCGCCTCGATTATCGAGCCTCTCTCACTCCGGCTCTTCTATGTCCCGAGAGTGAGAGATGCAGGGGTAGTTTCCTACGGATACCTGCATGTTTGAGTGCGCATGCACACGAGGGTTGACTGGTAGTATATCTCTTTTTGACAACTACAGATACCTTCGGTCTTGGGGAAACAAAAAATAACTCTGTTTATATTCGTATATCTTGAGAATTGGATTCAGACATGTTGTGATAAATTCTGACGGATTGCTCCTCGGAGATTCTTCTCGTCGTATTCTCCACCGACGCGGACACGCGGTTATATACATACCTACGTCATATACATACCGAAAACTACATATCACTTACTCATATAGTACCATAACAAGTATAGCTATACGATAATATCATTACTGCAGTCATGTATGTGTTTTGTTCTTATCGTGTAATGGATACGCTGCGTATACCCATGATGTCCCGATAGAATCCCTTATGTAGCCTGCAGCTATATGTATGTTCAGAATCTCGATTTAATATAGTAGGTATACGTACGTGTACGTCGTATCCTGTATAGAACCGTGTAAGCATGTCTCTTCCGCCACTTGCTTTCAATTTGATTGAAACCCTGAGGAGCTGATCGCGATTCCCGCGGCTATCGTTGGGAGACGGAATTCTGTTCTCCTCTCTTCTCTTATCGACTAGCTGCCCGCTCGCTCCAGCCTCCAGTCTCCAGTCCCCGGTACATAGTACACAGTACACAGTCCCCAGTCTCCATCACCCCCGGTCCTCGTAGCTCTTACCCTTTGACAACGTCCGCGGAAACCGTACAGCAGAGAGACTCGTAGCGAGTAATTGAATGGAACCGAGCATTGCTTTGCATTCTTAGTATATCCGCAGTCTGTTCTACCGTAGGTATACTGTATATGTATGTATATAGGTATATAGTTTCTAAACTGCTGCACCTGCATCTCTCGAGCTTGGGACAACTTTGAAGTGCCAGAGTTTTGAGAAGCTGACCTATTACGAACCCAGTGTAATTACACACGTATAGTGTATAGGTATAGTGTATCTTGTAGGTAGATGTGGATCAGGTGCGTTTTACTGTGTATGGAACAGAAGTTTAAAAGGAAATTATGAAAATCGGATGACGTATGAGATTTCATATTTACCTCGGGACGTATAGCTTCTAGTTTCACGTACGATAATTACATTTGAACTTTGCGGGCGGAGATTATTTTCACAAAATGGTAGGAAAATATGATGTTCTCTAAATTCTTATACCCGCAAAAGAATAAGAAAGAATTTCCTCGTTTTCAAGCTCGTTGATTGTTTCGTGAACAACGGTGATTAAAACTTTTTAAAAAGATTGAAATCTTTCGAAATCGTCGTCACGTGTACAAGCTGGACGTTCGGGGTGGCGAGAAGAAGTAAGGCGAAGAAAGCAAGAAGAACAGGAAAAACCACGCACCCGTTATCACTATTTTTTATAGGAGCGTATAACTTTCGGTGTGTTACTATGATACGGTATTATGTGTTACCTACGTATACGCAGATATAGGTACTTATACATACCTGGGAAAATAGTGAAATATTAATTACTGAAAAGAGGGGAGAAAACTTTTCGGTATACAACAACAATAATAATAATAATAATAATGATAATAACAATAACAATAAAAATGAAACTTCTGTGGTAGAGTATAACTTGTCATGGGAGAGAAGAAGAAAAAACTTTCCGCATAATAGATGTGCAGCTATACAATATTGTACACTCGCGGCTAAAACTTTTCGCATTATTAACACTTCCTTATATTATACGCATACATGTATATATAGTATAGCTTTGTACATCTAGATAGTTTTGCGTAAACACATTGTATATTATATACCTTCACCTTTACCTATATGCATGATTTTCGACCAAACACTGCAATACCTA
The DNA here is from genome assembly GCA_963992785.1 of Tenthredo livida. Lineage (NCBI taxonomy): Eukaryota > Metazoa > Arthropoda > Insecta > Hymenoptera > Tenthredinidae > Tenthredo > Tenthredo livida. The sequence continues at coordinate 32,600,561 of OZ023068.1, forward strand.
ATACCTGCAGTAGTTGCAGCCTCGAAACTTTGAAAACAAATTGCATTCGCAATCCATACACGGTGCAGGGGGCGAATACTTATATCACTCGGTATTTCGAATTTTCTCATCGCGTTCGACCGTGCATTCTATGATGATAATCGCGTTGGCTATATACGAAGAGCGAAAGAATTTCAAAGCTGCATTTCAACGCAGGTATATAGTAGCGTATAAAACGCACGTATTCGTCGAAGCTTTGGGTATGTGAGCACTTGAATTGCCTACGGAGGGTTGAATAACGCGAGACCTGTCTATTGGTATGGATCGAAGGGAAAAATAGAAAGGAAAAGAAAAGGGAAAAGAAAAAGGAAGGAAAAAAAGAAGAAGATTTCCCGAGCCTATTTACTAGATTGCACTCCTCAACTGACCCCGCGCGGACCACCCCAATGATAAGAGGCTGCAGATGCGCTCGCCGATAACCCGGATGAAAAAAAGTATAGCTGACAGTCGACGACACCATGGGAGGACTGACTGCTGGTGCAGTATACGTGTAAGTTTAATTGAAAAAGAGCCCTCCTTCACTTTTATCACTCAATTGGAAGCGAGATTGGACTGATTGAACTCCCGGGTGGTTCATTTGCGGTTGGCAATGGCCAGTGGTCACCACTTGGCGGACCTGGATCGCTGGATTCTTTTCCTCTCCATATGAACGTCCCGGAAGAACGCGATATCTTTCTGTCGCATTAATCTACACATATATCCTCCCGCAGCTCGCGGCTATTATTATATATATAGTTTCTCGTTACCGACGCGACGTATAACACCTACATGACCATGACTTCTGGTGCAGGAGTTGAGCTTGTTAAAGGTTGGATCTTCCCAAGCGTTTAATCCTTGGTAGTAAATTAGCGCCGTATGCGTGCTATGGATGCCCCACAACCGGTTAAATTCTAATAAATTTACACTCATACGATTATAGACGTAAAGGAGAAAAGAGAAAAGAGAAAAGAGAAAATAGAAAATAGAAAATAGAAAAGTTGAATTTAGGTGGAGAGTCAGCGACGTGTTTTGACTACGTGTATACCTATACCTATACATTATATACGTATGGCGGATACGGGGGCTCGGACTTACTTGTTCGGTGCTACAGGGGGTCGTACCCCGGGTTGTAACGCCCGTTCAGAGAAAATCAATATTTAATTTCGCCGAGTTTTGTTCGCGGCTGACAAGAGGCTCAGGAGTTCGCGATTGAGGAGGAAATTTGATAAAGTGAAAAAGTGAGAAGGAGCGAAGTACCACTTATACATATATATACACACATCTAGCACGGACATATCTCCTCATACCTATGTATACTGTACACACATCTCTCGGCATATATATTCAGGCATATATCAGCGATGAATATAAGCTGCCTATATATCTTTAAGGGCGTATGTAACTAAAGATGGTTCATTTCGCGGGCTGGGGGTAAGTTCCGAATTTGAATATTACCGAATCAGAGTTTTCCCCAAAAGCCCGTATAGTCAAAATGGGACACAGAAAACTTCATTTCTACGTCGCCGAAGTCATTGTGCTGCCTGAAAAGCTGGATAAAAACAATCGGCAAAGAGATTACTCCGTCGCAAAAACGGAATGCGAATGTTTTGTCCGTCCATTAAGTAGTTGTATACGTATGGATGTTATTTACTTGAATTAGCTCAATTTGCCTTCCAATTTCTCAACCTGGAAAGCCCCGGTCGGATTACGTCACACGTGTCCCCAACACACATCGTTGAATATGTCAAGAGGTTTTCACGCTAATTAGGGATCTCAGAATCTCCTGAATATGTACATACGTGCGAGACACCTGCACCCAGCACCCAGGCCACAGCGCCCTCCCTCGTTCGCGCTCACCTCGTTGCAAGCGAGGGTTGTATATTCGTATGAAAGTAAGGAGCACATACTTACACGACTATATACCAAACGCAACCATTCCGTAATCCTGCGAGGTCGTACAGACTGGGAGATGAAAAATATGATGAAAATCGAGAAACGTGTGAAATATCATGATCAGATTTGCGCTGGATACATGTGCGCTGTCAATGACATGACTCTTCGCCATTGAGGGGGTTCAGTTTCTTCTGCATGACCGACCCGGAACGCTTCAACTCTATTAAGAGCTCTTATCCAAGCACACACACACACACACACACACACACAAAAGCTCTACAAGTTTGAAAATGACTCGAGTTCCTCCTTCGATCCGTTTCACATCAGGGTGCAGAATTGCAAATCAATAACTCGACGACTCTTTACCTATTTGCCGCTTTGCTCTTTGCTCCTACTTGACGAGATTACGGTGACACGCAAACACCAGGAAATTTGCTGCACGGTCTGCAGCTGTGAGATCAGCGAGTCTCATGGGCTTGACTATAGGTATAGTTGTGTGTGGCCTAATTTGGGACAGGAAAATTAGCACAACGCAATTGATGTTTGAAGATTACGTCTTTCAGGTTTTTCCTCTCAGTTTCCTCATTGCAAATTCATCGCAGGCTGTGTATATTAAATTCTCTAATTCTCGGAGAATACCACGAGAGCGTGGTATATCGGGTAGTTATTTTCTAAATTACTGCACTCTCGTGTAGATTACCCACCACCAGCAGCTGGTACATTCGATACTAATCGCAGCCGGTTGTCAGTGTTCCCATTAATCGCAGGTAATCGATGAGACCTTTCTCAAATGTTGTATAAACTTTGGCAGCTATAGTTCGACCCAAGACCCATCATCCGTAACTATACCTATCTAACGCCTTCTCTCTTCGGTTGAGGGAAGGAAGATGCTCCTCGTTTCCTCATTTCACACTGCGCAATTTTTCTCTATCTTTGATGCAACTATCGAATCCATTCAACTGCAGCACCTACCTAGATACTTTCAGAACGCGATTTCTCCGAGCAATCAAATGGGAGGTGTTACACGCGCATCCTTTATACCATATATTTGCTACACGGCCGAGGGGCTAGCGACTCTTGAAGTCATGGTGTCACTGTAGACTGAAATCAATCGGAAAACCGTCACGAAATCATTGGAATCAGTGCATTAATAATTGAAATCGATTGTCGACACGGCAGTCGACATACTTGCAGCGATTTTCTTCATCCCTACACCCTAGATTCGGAACATAGATATACGCTTTTGTATATAAGGAAGGTGCGCGTAGTATGTAGGAAAAGGTACGCAAGTCGTGTTTGCGGAAACAGCGAACCGGTCACAAATCATCAATGACCATTCTCACGCAAATCTCGCGTTAAGCGTTGAAATTACGCCTAATAAAACGTAAAATATGGAAAGAGAGAGTGAGAGAGAAGGACGTATACGCGTGAATATCTAGAAATGTATGCGTTGACCTAATATATATAGACATAGAGTAGTAGTACATCGGTGCTGCGCGGGACCCCCGAATAACCCCCATTTATAGGCACGGGGTAATATAATATACCTATGTAGGTTGGGTATAGGTATATATAGGTATACGCATAATGCGGAGTGGGCGTTCGTAACAGCCGAAATCTGTCTTACAAATGATTCAGATTAATTACGCAGATAGCCTTAATCATCTTTTCCATCATTAAGATAAAGATATAGAGCCGCCCCTAAGTGACGCGCCTCGAACCCCTGCGTATATATGTACAATATACATGTATAGTAAATACATTCGGTTTTTTCTTACATTTTCTTTTTTGTTTTTATCATTTTGAGTAGAGGGCTCTCGGGCATATATAGACGTATTCTGTACGGAGATGTCGCAGAAATATTCTTGGTTTCATAAAGGTTTGAAAATTTTATGCATGAAGAGATCGAAAACATGCGGGATTTGAGTAGCCTAGGTGGTCTCCTTATGCATAATATCTTCGAATTGTATGGAAGAAGTGCCTTGCGTATGTATATCGAGATCGGGCTCCGAGCTTCGCGTTCTGCACAACTTCAGAGGTTTTTGAATGAACGATTCTAGTATAGGTATATATACCGCAGCGAGCGAGGACTGAGTTGAACAATAGGCTCTCTCTGGTAAATAATAAAGCCAATCTCGTCGCGGATGAGAGAGCATTGATGCGTCGAGGATTCAGACTCGGTTAAATTCTATTGATTTTTTGCCTCAGCATACCTGCTGCCTACGCTGGATTATACCTAAACGTCGCATTGTTTACGCGGAAAGATTTTCATTACAAAAGATTGAACATTATATTTTTTCGACACTGTGATTTTCTTCGATGAAATATATTTTTCGTAATTGCTGCAGCTGCAGCTGCTGGAGGTAGTATAGGAGAAATATCCGTAGACGACATATAGTACCGCAAAAATTTCATCATTTTTTCCATTCGTCTTCTTTTTTATTCGATATTTCAATCGTGTCATGCAATATTCTAGCTGTGAAAAATTTTAATATCGCGAAAATTGTGGAAGCTGTTGTTATATATATCCGCGAGTGCAGCGAGGTTTTACTACCCTCATATTGTTGTTTCATCGTGAAATGCGCGAATACCCTATACTTGCGATATTTCTACTTTTCATGAAAAAAACAATAAACATTACTGTAAAATTCGATGTATCTGCGCAGTGATATAGGAGTTACGATAAACTCCGACAATGAAATGGAGAGCATTTACATCCCGCGGATAACCCGCGCAGGTTTTCACATAATATCAAGTTCGTTCACCGATATCCCATAATTGTGGCGATAACGAGATAGTCGGAGGTTCCGTAACCGTATAGCAAAGTCGGTTTATACGGTGGATTGAAAAAAGGAGAGAGAGAACAGAAAAAAAAAGTCAAAGCGAGGAGGGCTCAGGGTGAGTAGAGAGTCTTAGGATTTGATCGCGTAATAAATTGGTTCGTGAGGTAAAAATTCTCGTCAACTGCGTACAGGGTAATGGCTACGAGTAATAGAGGGGGAGCGGAGCGGTATAAAACGACCTGGTCAAATTACAACGTCAAAAAGTTGAAATTCAATTTCGAGGCAAAGTTTAGATCGTCAAGAAGAGCAGGAGTTCTTCAGCCGCTTCCCTGTCGCCACATAGCAGCAGCAGCACAAAACTTCGAAATTGCAGTGACGTCAACGGCCCCGGACAAATAACATCGCAGCTTCGGGTTGCGAGTCCCAAACACGTTGGGTATACAAATCTCAATTAGATATTCAAGTATGTATGTACACTGCGGGAATCTGGCGAGTGTGTTGAATCTCTGGCTGCACGGGGAGAGATCATTCTCTGGCCACAGGGCGCATGCATGCATGTATACGGTGATTATCTTAACCGACTGCCGGTATAGTTTACTGCTTCTATACTCTGTTTATGACAATGATGGATGCGACCAGAAGCAATTTATCACTTTCTGGTCGCTCAAACACCCAGCTCCCTTCGCGAGGGGTGGGCGACACCGCGACCGCTCACTCACGCACCCTCCACAATACACACTTAAACTTATACGTACGTACGCACGCACGGTGTAGTGCGAGCTTTCGATGCGGTTAAGCCCAAGGATGAACTAGAGCCCCCGAAATTCCATATACCTCCCCCGTACCTTCCGAGAGCTTTTCGAGAAACCGGAAACAGAGGATCAGAAAAAATGCCGGATTAACTTGTCCGGTCTCTTTGTCTCTCTTCCTGCCTTTACGTCTCTCCAATCTCTAGTCCTTGCGGAATTGCTATAATTCAGAGATGAGAGAGAGCGAAATTCTGCGTACTCCTACCTGTGGGTCTACGTGTTATTGTATTATACTTGCAGGTGAGTGACGTCGGGTACTTACCCCCTCCCTCCATCGGACACACATGGTATTGTTTAGTTCAACTGTAACGCAAAGGTTTAACGCCTGCAGTCTCAACTATATGAATGCGAAAGTATAATTTCCATGCTATTTAATATTCGCAAGAAGATGAGGTGGTTCAAACCTGAAAATGTTGCACTGCAGTATACCATATACCTACCTACGGTCCCTAGAGGTCTACGTAAATCGTATGTACATTACACCGACTGCGTAAAATTCTAATGTAACGTTAAGCTAGATTATACAGAGAAATACTCGGACATGAAACTTTAGATCGTTGAAATTAGTTCACTTTTTGAATTGTAAAGAGGTGGTTTTTTCCTTTTATTTTTTTGTTTTTCTCGCGAATCGGTGGTCCAGTCAAGTCTGCAACGAAGGTATATCACCGCAGCGTGTCGACTATATGTTATGGAAGTCTAAATCGCACCTATATACCTATATACACGTATGCAATGGACTCAATTCGAAAGGAGAAGTCGACCGGGAAATTTACTCTCTGCACCTTTAGAGCTAGTAACTATTGCGATAATGCGATCTGCCCGTTGGAGTTATGCTCCATCAGATATCGTTAGATTCCGTAGACCGGATAGTCTCGATATCTTAGCTACGACCGTGACAATAACTAATAAGGAATCTCTATACTTTTCTTCATATTCCCTCCTCATAGCTTAACCTGACACATCGCTACTCAGGAAGAGCTGCTCTTATACCTGCAGCGCCCCCATACTTCATGACAATCGCACATAATGCATTAGGGGTTCTTAAAAAAAAGTCAACATCTTATTTTTGTTCGCTCCCTGCACCACCCTAAACTCTAAGAGGTGGCGCAAGCAAGAGCTTATTCTATGTTCATTAAACTTTTCGAAGCGTTGATATGATATGATGATTATATACACGATTTTACATCGTATTTGGTAGTAGAAAGTTTTCGGGACCAGTTGATCCAAATCTAAATTTAAAAAATTACCAAATTCACTTTGATGGACACTAAAATACCCTGAGCAACAATTTTCATGCGACTCGGTCCACTTTCTACAGTGAGGATCCATCATTTTGGATTTTTGATATCTTGACTCTAGACTGGAAAAAACCGACGCCGAAGACCGTCTAGTGCTAACTTCGGTGGAAGCAATCTTCTTTTTGCGATTTCCGTTCAGCTGCAGTAGGTATATCTCCGTCCTCAATCCGTAAGGAAAATAAGAAGCGAAAGCCGCGTGATGCATTTCCTCATGGTCATCACTGAACACCACAGCCCCGAACGAGGATATAGTATATAGGTATGGTATATAGCTTTGATTCTGTACTGCAGAGACGTGGAATACGAAATCGTGAAAATTGATTCACAATGGTCAATCAATGTCGGACTGACGCGTATGCGAGGAATAACGTGGTTCGTGAAATATCGCGCAATGCGCGTAACACACTGCAGTATGGCACGGTGTTAATTTGAACGGAAAATATCGATCCTGGATGATCCTCGGTCGTTGTTCTCAAGCCATGGCTTAAGAAGAAGTGGGGCCATCATAATGGTCTCCGTTTGAACGTCTTGAAAATATACAAGGTTAACCCGCGAGGCTCGGACGTCGTCGTCTATACGTCAGGGACAACGCTTTCGGATGATACTCCGAGAAGCCTTGAAATAGCCTGGCTAAGTTTACTGCCCCTCTTATACGAGCCCTCAATTTCTCTCGGCTCCTCCTCGCTCTTATAGCTCGAAGAAGAGGCGCGAGCCGAGGGGATAAGGGGTATAGGTACCTATATACAGTACGCGGGGTAGCAGTTGCACGCCACCAGAATTGAACTTTCCGGGAGATATATAGGGAAAGATGGACGGAAAGCGCGTGTCGGCGTCTTTTCCTCTCCATGTCTATGTGTGTACGCGTGTGTGTGCGCGTGTGTGCTAATGTGTTCAACAAAAACGACAGATAGAGACAGAGCGAGGGCAACGGGACATTAAGCGCGCGGGAAAAGTTCAGCTTTCAAAGGCGAAGCACACCACACGCAAGGAGTTTCCAGCATTGAATTAACTCGAAACAATATATCGCTGCAGCTATTGTGCGCCAGTCCGTAGGCGGAATACGGGACCAGGGTATAGATGGATACACGTGCATGCAGGGGTGGTTAGAGACCCACTTCATTTATCTCGGCGAACAATAGCCGCGCACATACGTATAGTTGTGATCGCAAAAAATTGCCGGTCAAGAGAAGTGAGGGGGTGATTTTTCTTAGAGTCGAAAGACAAAAAAGTTGTTCACTGGAGGAACTTGCATTCATCAGAAATGCTGAAATTCCTGTTCCTTGAGGACGTCGCTTGTCTTCGCGGGAACACATCATCCCGCAGGACCTCAATCGATGTGTTGCTCCCTCCCCACAGCTCCCGCCCGGCGGAATGAAAGGATAAAATTGTCGATATGTATACCGATGTTGTAATAATTTAATTACACATGTAATAATAGTTATCGAAACCATTCGGTGACTCGATGTTCTCATTAGGTAATCCTGGAGCTGCAGGCTGGTGATTAATTAATTTGATAGGATTAACCTTGGTTAATTAAACCTGCGGGACACCGTGGCTCCCATAGCTTCATTAAACTGACCCCGTCCGGCGTATATGACCACTCGTAGTTATGTTATGTCTGGAATTTACAGTGAAATTCCTTGGCGAGGCTGAGGGACCGGTATGGAATTTTTACCCAATTGTTTACGACCCGAAATCAATCGAACACTGTCAAGCAATTTGCCTCCAAAATTCTAATCATCTTGTTCGATCCTGACGTCGTCTGCTTCGTCGCGACGTGATTAAATTTTCGCGAATCGCTTTCTGATTGCGACGGAGCTAAATTGAGAATCGAGAGAAACACGTGTGTATCTTTCTGCGATATGACAAACACCTACAGCCCGCGCAACAAACAAGTAACTCAAAGTTCTCATCTTCCTGCAACAAAGCCCCAAAGCTTTCTAGACCGAACTGCTGCAGTGCTGCAGAGTCTTGAACTCCGTGCTGCAGGGTAGTCGCGCTCTTCGGATCGAACGCAGAGTAGAGTGGAAATTATACAGCATCCCCACCGACAGATGAAGTTTACTAACGAAGTGCAGTACCTAGCTATACCAAGGTATATCATTGTTCGGGAGACGGAATCCTGTATAGGATTCATCAATTTCCGCGTTGAACGGGAAGTTCGCTCGACTTGCGGGCCGTTTGGCGAGATACGCGATACGCGGCTTCGACACAACACTATGTGCAAATATACGCGCGTGATATCGTCGTGGAAACGCGGAGTACGCGGAGAACAAGTCAAGTGAAGTTTAACCAAGATTTGTTATATTGTAGTTCGGTTATAGGAAATGAAATCTCGAATCAGATCCGCCCCCGGCAATTCGAATCACTGCACCCGCGGCCGCGGCCGCGGCCGCGACAGCCTCCGTGACGTTTCTCCTCGGGTTAGATCGCAGTCGCGCGGCATGTATATTTCAGTTAGGTTTTCAGTGTGTGAGCTTGCGCGGTTTGTCGGCGTGTTGGCACGACGTTCCGCGACGGGCGCCAACACAGAGGAATCTGAATCAGTTCGTCTGCTACGGTGACAGGGGTAGTAGTAGCGCGTGCTGTTACACCGCAGTACGTCGGATACGTATCTGTATTATACATGTTTTAACATTTAAAGATATAAACAAACGCTTTGCTTCGTGATTTATTTATTCGCTGCAGCGCTCATCTTGTTACATACTTACGCGATTTTCTCACATCGATAAAAGAAGAAGAAGAAAAAGAAGAACAAGAACAAGAACAAGAACAAGAACAAGAAAAGAAAAGACGAAAATAAAAAATACGAACGAATAAAAAAAATCCCTTCGGCACTAATCTCCATTCGCTTGTAATTAAAAATGTGAAATTTAAACACTAAAGAGTTTTATATCTAAGACAATAGTTTAATTTAGGTATCGTCATATTCTGCAGTACTATATATAGTTTTCAAATTGTTTATCAGCAGTTAAACGCGATTTCATATCTCATTCGCATTATAGTATAAGGTCAGAAAAAATTTTCTCGAGGATTTTAATAATTCGCAAATTTGTGCTTTATGCAGTGCTAATCAGTCGTGTAGAAAACGAGATGAAATGAAACGAAACGAAACGACGATATTTATCGTGAGATAACAAAATGATAATAATAATCAATGTAAATTAACGCCTTGGGTATGTACACCTGCCTATATGTATATATATATATATATATATATCTATATCTATAGGTATCTTAAATTCAAAGGGTATCATAAAGTTTTTCCTTATATACAAATCTAGACAGCTTCAATATGTACTTTTATGTTTCACTTTACACCCTACGACCCGGGGGCGAGGGACTGGTAATTAAATAACTTTCTAGCAAGAAATTTCCATTTTATCTCAGGAAAGATTTATAGCCAGCTATCTTCGGATTAATAGTTACCTTACCTACCTTCCTTCCTTCCTTCCTTCGTTCCTTCCTTCCCTCGGAACTTATACCCATCTTTATTCCTGGTGCTGCAGAGTCCTCAGACAGAGGACATTGTCACTTGTTCATACATACAGATGTACTATACCTATACCTACATAATTACTCGCATTTATTCTTTACTTGCAATTAGTTCAATTTTACTATCCCTCCAGTTGTGCCGCTGCAGTTACAACTCAAAATTTCTTAATATGCGTTCAGTAGTTGCAGTTATTACGATTATTCTTCACTCTTTCATAATTAACAACGCGAGCTTACACCTACAGTCTAAACGGCTTTGAATGCCTATAGGTGTTTCTTCTCCGGGGTTATAATTGCTAGAAATGAGACATACGCCTACTCTTGTCGAGGTCAACCGACAAGGCTAATCATAAACTTTTGACCACCTACGAAGTGTCGGGCTTTGTCCGTCTGGGATTTCGGGGATAAATCTGTACGAAAATCATTCATGTGTTGAAATAATTGCACGTAATATAGTACGGGAAATTCAAAAGCGTTGGTTCGCGTTTCGCGCCGGAAACGTGTTTTTTCTTTTTTTTTTTTTATATATTCTTCTTCCCTTTTTCTCTCCTCTTCCTCTCTTTTTACTTTGTACCAAAAGTTAAGTCCGCTCTAAACTTGGCTTAAAAATACTCTCGAACCAAAAATAGTGTATGTAGAAACGAAAGTGTCGCCCTCGAGGTATATAACCCCGTGGTTGACTAACAAACCGAAAACTCTCCGGGATCAAGGAGAGGATATATAGAAAGGAAAGAAAAGGAAAGGAAAGAAAAGAAAAATATGAGAACGGGGCAAAAAGTGCGATAGTGTAATTTATTCTACAGTTAAAATAGACCTTCATTGCCGTATGTACCTACTACTATACGTACGAGGCGATAATATATCTTACCATTTTCTTTTTTACTCATATTCTTATTTTCTTATTTTCTTTTCAACCTCTACATTCTAATTTATGGCCGGTTGACATGCGACCAATTTTTATCGACTCCTTATCCCCGTTTCCCCCGGTCAAGTACACGCTTCTATTTTCTCTGGAAACAAAAATCATTAATTAATTAATTAATTAATCAATATATCTTACGATAAATGATATGTCAGTTTCGAACGGTGATTGACAGAAAGAAAAAAATGAACAAGACGCAGTGAAACGAAACAATTAACAATATCATTACTACTTAATGACCAAAGAAATTGAAGTGTGATTCGCAAGGCTCAACGAATTCTTGCTTCGAATTATATGCATTCTCTTCTCCAACGAAAAGAATAATTAAAGAAAATTAAAAAAAAAACAGTTTTTCCGTTTGATCGAGACAAATGTTATTAAACTGTGCTTCTACTGCTGCTGCTGTTGCTGTTGCTGTTGCTGTTGCTGTTGCTGTTGCAGGACTCGTGTTTTATTTCGTTTGAATATAAAAGTTTTATCAATGGTTCAACCCGTACGAAGTGAGAACAACAACTCCGCCCTGGAAATGGAGTCCTTGGAGGAGATGTTGCGAAAGGTAATTGGCACGTTTACTAATTGCGAACCGTTATGGAGCTGCAGTTTTATCGATGAGTAGGGAATAATTTGTAACGCAAAACTGGGAGGGCGCCTGTATATAGGGTCAGACAGGCGCAGTACGTACGTATAATACGCGTATAATGTAGGTATGTGGCGTATATTACGGCAGAAGTGTACTGCAACGGGTAGCTGTGGGGACGAGGAGGGGTTTGGTGAGAATAATTGAAATTAAAAGAAGAATTATCCTACGCAATGAATAAGGCTTTTTAACTGCCACTTCCGGTAATGTAGTATACATCGCGGGCTGGCTGAATGGACCACTTTAGCGCATCCCACACACGAGAGATACCCAGGGATCGAGCTTAAAAGGCCCCCTTACACTTTATTATTTTACCACTCTTTAAACTTGCTGCACCACCGTAATGCACCTTTATATGTGGTACGGTACGTGTTACGTATAGTATATGTATCTACGTCTGTAATGCACCCATAGACACATAGGTACTTATATATTACCTACCCTACCTACGTAGTATATAGGTATACGGACTTTCAACAAGTACAGCAACTATACTATACGTATATAATAGCTATATAATTTGATCGATTTAGTACACCTATATACTGATACGGAAAATATCGCAATGTCGATGTAATTCTTTCCCTGGGCCATTGACGTTCTCATTTTCCGCAGTATAACAACAATTCGCCGATAGAATTAGGCTCTGTACATCTCTACTCTAAGAGGTGGCGAAAACTGGTTTTTTATCTTTTTCTTTTTTTTCCTGTTTCTTTCTTTTTTCCAACCCTTTGTTGCAGTTTTCACTTTTTCTTACGTACACCTCCTTCGAGACTAACCCAGAGAGGACTTTTTTTTTTTTTTTTTTTTGTGACTCATTTCGGATCCAAAGACAGGGTAGGTACAGAAATTGTTGCTCAGGGTTGTTACCGTCCATCAATGTGAATTTGGTAATTTTTTAAATTTTGTTTCCAAATTAGGGGCCCCAAAAACCTTCTATTACCAAATTTGATGCAAAACTATGTGTGTTTCAGAATTTTGATGACAGTATTATTTAATGACAGTATTTCGAATTCGCAGCGCTGAAATCAATCAGCGAGCGAAAAAACCCATTCTGAGATAGTTTCGAAGAGATAAGATGACAGGAAAAGACTGTAGGCTTCGAAAAGTTTAATGTAAACATAAAAAACTGGCTTACGTACGCTACCTCTTAGAGTTGAAATATAGAGTTCATCTCGTTGGAGGATTTGTTTCGTGTCAAAAACTATAACGTTTGAGGTATGGTGGAAGTGGAAAAAATAAAGTATCGACTTCTTTCAAGAAGCCATAATGTACATATCTGGGCGATTATCGCATATGTATAGGATGGGGGGCACGCATTTAGAGATGCTTATATGCGGGTGCAGATTGCAGATTGCAGCAGGTGTACCAATGTGTCAGGAAGAGGGAATATAATGACTGTAGGGTGGTGGTAGGTATAAAGGGAGGAAGAATGTCGGAGTAGGCCTAACAGTTATAGCCTGGTTTTCTATGAGGGGGTTCTCTTTTGCCTCGGCGCACGACAGAGTTAAAAATGAACCCATTCGCCAGCACTTTGGCGCAAAGGGTCGGGTCTCCCTCCACGACCTCCTCTTCTTTCGCTTTTCGTCCCCCGACTCCCACCTCCACTTCCACTTCCACTTCCACTTCCACTTCCACTTTTGGAGAAGCTTTGTCAGGGAATCGTGAAAATATTTCACAGACTTTTCCTAAGTCGATACCATCAATATAATAAAACTGCCCGCGAGATTCGAATTTGACAACGACTCGACGACGAATTCACGCATCTGTGGAATTCCACCGCAGAGGCATTTGTGCGTGTACGTATGCTCATTGTATATCGGGCTTTCCGAATGCGAAATCCGTGGAAATGATTTTTTTCTTTTTGTTTTTTTCTTGAGAGTTATTCGGGAACCTATTATATATTACGCTCTATGTCTCGCTGCAATTCGCGCAAAGAAATTCATGTTCAAATTCATCTGTTAATTGGTTCTTTCGACGATCTCCCGGAGTTGTCGTGCAGAATCGGAGCCGCTGCACTCTTCACTGCAGTCGCCTTTTTCATTATCTGGCGAACTAACCGATTTGTAATTTTACAATTTATAATCGTCACCTCCCGCGGGTCAGCATATCATCGCGCGATGGGCATTAATTTTTGTGACCGATTGTACGAGCGGAGTACGAACACGTAAACGCACGTGGGAGTCGAAAGAGGGTCGATATCGCGCACCACTCTGCAGGGCGCAAAAACCAGCTTATACTGGGACTCTGGCCAAAAAAGCGACCATGTACCACGGAATTATTTCGCAATACTGACTGGGACAGATATTCTATGCGCGGTAATGACGAGCGCGAAAAATGCACATTGCAGGGCTATGCGAAAATTCAAGTGGACAACAATAACGACGATATCAAACCAACCCCTGCACACCGTTGTTTAACCACAGAAACAAAACCTATGTCATCGTTCATTCTCCGCGGTAACCATCGGGCATATGTGTGAGTGGGATTGGGAGGGCCGTACCGGGCTTTTCCCAAAACCCGCATAAGCAGAGAAACAGAGCGAAAGAGAGAGGATCGCTCGTGTGCGGTCTGGGAGTAAAACCTCTCTGTCGCAATGAATTAACAATGAATAAAGCTCGCCTTTTGGTGGAAACATTTATTCGAAAATCTCTCTCCAGAGAGCGGGGGAGGGAGAGGGAGAAGACGAGGGAGTTGCGAGTGAAAAAGAGAACGTATTATATTAGGACGTATGTTTCCGCCAATTTGGTTTTCTCGTTGCGTTTTAACGTGCAGCAGGAATCGTCGTCAAACTGAAACACGTATACGCCAACCTTTCATCCTTTTAATTACACACTGAAATCGTGAAGCAGTCAGCTTTCAAACCCTTTTCGAGACTCGTTTTGTAGCTCTCGCGTGTCTCGTTTTAGAGTGCGGGCAATGCGCATTGTGAAGAACAGAAAGTGTAGGAGTATGGAGTATAAGGTGATCTACTGACTATTATATACGTCGTACCTATAGGTATAAATGAGAAAATGTCAAATCGAGGAGAGTGCGAAAAACAATAAATTGTTATTGGAGTATCGTTGTGGATCACGCAGGTGGCTATAACAGGGTAACAACCGGAAGGTTTGATTAAATTATATAATAAGCTAAGGTCGCATTTTTCTTCTTGTCTTATCGCGCGGTATAAAAGCCGAATAAAATGATAAGAAAAAATGAAGGGAATCAACGCACCTTATACCTACCAGGTTAAACGAAGAAAAATAATATCTTTCCCTCGGGGAGTGGTATATAGTCCCGTCCCCCAAACAATTAAATTTCACGTTTTTCCCTTGGGGCGGAAGGAGAAGAAGGAAGAAAAACAAATAAAAAAAATGAAAAGAAACGGAGCAAGGGATGATTTTTATCAATTAAGAATCCAATGTAGCTGTAACTGATGCGCTCAAACGAATGCACTTGGGGCGCGTGGACCAGATAAGATTAAAGAAGCTGCAGGTCACGCTCTTCTCGTCCTCTATAGTCTATACTATATAGTATATACTATACTCTTCCTTTATTGCCACTCTCCCTTTATAATTCTTTTTTTTTTCTCCACCTTGCGGAAAATTGATCATCGCATTACTTGAAACGATCAGTTTCCCTCTTACGCTAAGCCCTCTCGTCTTTTTTCCCGTCCTCCCCCGTTGCATTTCTCTCCAACCTTTACGGCACCGAGCTGTAAATCGGTTATTAATAAATACCGCACACTTTCTTCTATTTCTTCGTATGAAAAGCGCGATTATCTGCATGAGATCGCACATAGTCAGCAAATGTCTAATTGACGCCTTCAGCGGCGTTTCGAAAACGCCTATTCCGACCGCCCGGAATCCACTGTTAAGTGAGTAAAAAGTAAACCGAACTCCCGGCTCGAAAATGTCGACCTATTTTTTTTTTTTTTAATTTTTTTTTGTTTTATTCTTCTTTCTATTCCACAGAGTAGGGAAAAAAACAACCCCTTGATTCATTCAATCGCATCAAACCCCATATCCCCGCGCATTCATCTCCTCGTGCTTCTCGGTGGAAAAGTTTTGCCCACGGTTAAACTGAACGTATACCTATATACCATATACATGTATATATATGGCCGTGGCGTATATGTATAGCACCCCTTCGGTACACCGGAGCAATAAAACACGTGGGTCGCATCTGGGTTACGGATTTTAGAGGCACTAGGTTCTATCCGTTACGAGATAGCTGCGCGATCCAGCTCCTTATACGACGCTATCACTTAAGTCGTGAGCGATTTTCAACCACCATCCACCACCCACTCTCGCTCCTATGTTCGAAACATTTCTCGATGACCTTATATACCACACTACGTAGTTCGAGGTCTCCGAATAGGGCTGAGGGTGGTGTATAGGTGCCGCGGATATGTGCGGGGCTTTCGGCGACAACAAGATCATATACCTAAGAAGTACGACTTCTTGAAATGACTTTCTTGCCAAGAGACACTCATGCGTTGAAAACTTCTTCTGCAAGGATTCTCGAATGTCACAATCATGATTATAGCTTCGGTCTTATACCGTGCAGCAAAGCCGTAATTCTCGATTACTCGAAATCGCCTGCTATTCTGCTACGAAATTACCGTGGGGTGTAAATAACCGAGATCATTACTGTACCGCGTGCAGGCCATGATCCTGGCTTTTATACGTCACATATCTTGATAAATTTCGGGAAGCTAATCGACGACGGTAAAAATAGCTCGGAAGACATTCTCCAAGTTTCGACCGCGGTGTTACAACTTTCACCCCTATATTTTTTTGACGAACACGATCATATCTTAACATGGTATTATACCTATACCTATATGGATTTGAACGATTCGTTGGGAATGTGGCGAAAAAATGAAACGCCGATTGATTTTTCCCGCATCTTCGTTCTCTCTGTATATACCTACTTTTTTCCCGTTACCTAAACTTCTATATCCACGCGTAACTAGTATAGGTATAGGTAGGTATAATAATGTATGATATACCCATACGGTAAATACCGAACACCGCAGTCTGCATTCTCAGTGGCGACTCGTTTTCACTCTTTTTTTATTTCTACTTTTAATTCAGGTTCAGAGAAGTACGCGTGTAAGCCTTACACGAGTCTTGAATTAATTAATGGTATGATCATTCCGTGTCTTCAATAAGCGTTAAAACTCAGCCGCAATCCACGATGCAGGTACAATTATTGCTACAATGCTTATATATATGTTATATTATTATACACATGAATGGGGTTCACGCATAGGAGTTTATGTAGTTGCAATACGTTATCGTATCGTGTACCCATATAGGTGAGTCGAGGTTGTCGATGCAAAGCAATTCGCAATCACTTAAATAATTATTAGGTACACCTACCTATATACCTGTAATAGGTACAGTATACCTGTGAAGCACGGATCACGAAGTAATAGGGAAATTACAATCATTGACCCGTAAATACTGCATATAGCTGTCGGAGTCTGAGCAAATAACAAATGTATATAATTTCGTATATAAATGTCTCGAAAAGGAAGCCAAATATATCCCTATATAGCTATATGTTGTAAATAATGAAGTACCTATACCTATACGTGTTCCTTTGATACAAGCAGAGGGGTAGTCTAATGTCGTTGAGTTTATTTGGCCAGAAATGGAAAGGAAAAAATAATATAAAGGAAATAGAGAGAAAGAGAGAGAACAAGGTATATGGAATAAGTTGAAGAAAAAAACAAATCATTCGACTTTGTTTAGGAAACGCGATGGTATATATGCATATGTACCTGTACATACCTATATATACCTATCTATTTACGTTATCCGCGTCCAGTCGCGTGATTCGAAGTCGTTATCGGCATCTTCAAAAGTATATAAAGGTTATATACGTATGTAATGCGTGACATACGTTAAAGTAGGTATGATATACCTACTACCTACTGTCATCGAAAAAAAAGAAAAAAAAAAAACGTAGGTAGGTATATGGGAGTTTTTCTCGGTGAAAATTCATACACGAGCTTTGCCCGTTTCGTTAAGCTCGCACAATTATTATAGCTACAGCTATAGTGCGGGAGAGAAAGTAGAAAAGCTCACTGCTTGGTCGGACGGACGTGTTAGATTCGGGTTTCGTGAGGGTAGGCGGTGAATTGGCGATGCTTAACCTGTATAGCTCCTCGTATTTCGTACCTACTGCACTCCACCATCGCCAACGCTAATAAAATAATATAGAGAGGTACATTTGAATAGTAAACACGAGAGTCTGCTGGCACCTGTTCCTGACTGACGCTTGGGTCCCGTCAAGCGTACAGCGAGCGCGTGCCATTAGCACCGCTTGGCTTTTGGTTCACCCTTTGGCAAATGAATATTTAGACAACCCTTCGCGCTGCTAGAATCCTTTGGACCGATATCACCCTCTGGGGTCGCGTATATTAATTATTATTTCGGCTTGAAAGGACTTGCGGAATGTCCGCGGGGGATACGTAGGTACCCTGCCTCCGCACCTAATACACGTAGTACGTACGACTGTACCATACCCACCTCAGCCTATACACGACGAATAAGTGTTCGGGTATGTACATGCAGGGATAGGCGACAAGGAAATTGCACTCTGCAACTGTCACCTTTACTTTCGCGAATATATACGATGTCGAGAGGCAAAGACCAGCCCATCCCAGCTCGCTCTTCTTCGCACGTGGTACAAAAAGAACTCATTTTCTTTTCTCTCTCCTCTTTTTTTTTCTCCGCCGTATAGTATAGACACCCTTTTTTTCCTCTCGTTTAACGTGTTACGCACGATCCGTCGTCGTGCCCCTTATATACACACGTAGCTCGTTAGTCAATAATTTATTTGCCCGCAAAAAAAAAAAAAAAAAAGGATTCCGTTGAGGATCCGCGCGGTTCGCGGGAGTCCCTGCAGAATCGGACCGGAAAAGATCTTACGTGTATAGAGTAATCCTATATACGGTCACGAATTGATCTATAGGTATATAATATATATATATATATATATATAAACGTATATACTGTAGACGACATCGGCATATTTTATGCACATACACAAACTATAAACCTGGGGCTTGGCGAGAATTCAAACTCGACGACCGTAGGTATGCGACATTCTTTTTTCATACTCATATGTATATCCACAGATACCGATGAAATAACTGAGAGATAGAGAGAGAAGAGGGAAAGATTTATTTCATTCAAATACACGGCAGATACATATTTTTCAGGTCAGGGCAGAATTAGTAAAACAGTAACGACTATAACTATATAATACAAAAAGAGATTTGAGAGGATGTTGAACTGTTGGAATCGGTGCATGTGTGATTAATTAATTAAAGCACAATGTCAACTTCGTAATCTGCGACCCGAAACAACTATTGGTACAAATTTGCATTCGAATCTGTTCATGTATTCCCAAGATATCATCATTTTTATTTTATTTTCTTGAATTTTGTTGTTCAAATAATTCGAAAAATATTGAACCGATCAAAGCCAGAATCTAATCAGTATACTAAGTTGAGAAAATCCGCGTCGATTGATCCTTAACATAATTGGCTAAGCTTGGCGGACAGAGCGAATAGCGAGAAAATTTCGTTACATAATTCTCGCGTTTTCTATTTCCTTCATTCACCCTGGTCGTCTTTAGGGCTGCAGTTAGTAGCATCTGGCGCTGAAAGCGAACGCAGAAATGTCTTTCGTAATGCACAAAGGAAGGAAGGGTAGCAGGAAGGAAGTATATAAGGGAGAATATCGTAGGTATAGGTAGGTAGGATATACATTAGCGGATAGGCGGAAGAGAGGCGGATGGATCTCTCAAACTGTCGTCAGGACATGAGTTTTCGGCATTACGTATATATTATGCCATATACGAAGGAAAAGCTCTTCCCTATATGATACGTGTCGTATTATACATATACATAAATATATAGTACGTATATACCAAATCTCATACAGAATCGCGGAGAAAGAACACACTCGCTAATTCTAATACCTATCTATAAGTTAAAAGTTATAAGTTGGAACAAATGATGCAAGCCTCGGTTTAGTTCCGCGCTGCAGCATACATAGAACAACGAGACACGAGGCGACGCCAGCTCGCTCGGCTGATACGGAATAATTATATTTTGCGGTTAACCCCGGACAGCATAAATTGCACTTAAACCCGAGCCTCGACCCGTAGATTAACCTCTGTTTTAATTAATCACCCCGTACATAATGCCCATGTAGGACGGTTACGTGTATATAGGTACTATATACAGCGTCCGAGCCACGCGGTATCTACCGCGTATACCCACACATATCCAGCCTATGCTCCACGTCAGATGTATTAGATACAGTACACACGTGTACTAGATCTCGTATACTGTTTAGTTCCTCCATAGTAGATATACCTACAGCTATGTGCGAGGGTCGCGAGACTCTTCGCTGGGATAATTTATGTTCGTATGTTGTACGTACTTGGACTGTGGACGACGAGAGACACGCACACAGACCTATGTCAATCGAGACTGGCTTAAGTGGGACTCGCTGAGTTCGCTTGGGTTTAGTCAAATCGTTACACTGTTGTTAGCGTATTGATTTCGCGACAAGGTGTAAGAAGTTATATACATACATACATACATACATACACAGATTACATTTACGTCTATAGGTATATGATGCAAAAATATTCATGAAAAGTCGTTCAATGATCTTCTCTGATATTGAATACGTCTGATATATCCTATCCGAATGAATATACATTCTCGCGCAATTTTTGAATGCCAGTAGTCGCATGACAGAGCGATTACCGCGGATGTGATATTGGCGATCAGAGATTGAAAATTGGAAAAAGAAAATTGTGTGCTATTTAGAAATTTTGAAACAGACGCTGTTTTAATTGAAAATTTCTTTCTTCCAGCTCTCGGAACTTGAACAGCGGGTACTCGAGGCGGAAGGTAGAGCGGATGAAGCCGAAGACAAGGTGAGACAAAACGTCAATCCATCGAAAGAGCTTTACAGGTCTCCTTCATTTCTACAGAGTTCTGAACATAAAGCCCTCCTCCCAATGGATCTAGTGGCATTTGACAATGAAAAAACACACCGTTCTTACCGACGTAAATACATTCGCGTGATTCCCATGTCGGCGGATAAGTAGGCCCACTCATTTCGCATTATTCGCAGATCTACTTTACCGGCAGAGTGTCTTCGCGCTCTTTGCGTTTATTTGCAGAGGAATCCATGAGGAATCATTTGAAAGTTCGGAAGGCAAACCAAATACAATTGCAATTGCCCTTTCCTTCTTTCTTTCTTTCTTTCTTTCTTTCTTTCTTTCTTTCTTTCTCTCTTTGCGTTTTACCGACCGATGTTCGATATTGATTTCAGCAAAGACGCAAACCGCGCGGTATTGCCGGGAGCACCTCCGCAATAGGGCCAAACGCGCATGTAACATTGCACCCGAAGCATTGATTTTTGTCTCGAACTAATATGGCCGACGCGCACCCCCGTTACGTTATTTTGTTGTCAAACTCGGTGCATTTTACATCAAAATTTCGAACGCTCCTCTCCGGCAATTTATTTATTTATATTAACAAACGACAATTTTCGGTGTGAATTTTAAAACATCTACATCTGATAACAATAATTTATAAACGACGGTAAAAAGAATGGCCCGTGACAGGTGACACAGATGAAAGGTACATACAAACTATATGCGCATTTGATCTTTGTTCATCCGTTTATTATATTCTTGAGTGTAATTGTTTCAATTTTCTTCAACTTTCTTCTCATTTCTTCCATCGTGTACTATATCTAATTATCAAGTACACTTTTATGTAATTCGTTATCATCACTTCTACGAACATATCATTAATCTATGTGCAATATAAAATAGAGTTTCTAGAATAAAAATTAGTATAAGTTTCCACGTGAATCTCTCAAATTTCTGATTCATGTTCATTTCTATGATCTGCAGTCTCCACACGTTGCGTCGAGTATTTGTTCCGCTAATGCATTATCGGCAATCGGCCTACGACTATTTCAGTTTTACGCGTTTTACGCGTGGATACACAATATTTCACAGATCGTTTCAAGAATCTGTGAAAATGTCAATTTTTTAACATTCTATGCATCGAATGGGGTCCAAATTTTGAAATTATTACTCTGCTGCAATGATCACGATCTTCATATCTATACTTCCTATCGCGGTGATATTCAACGATATAGAAACAATGCACCCAAACCCTAGATGGGTGTATAGATTTTTCGACGATAGTTTTCTGTTATTATTTCTCCTTTCGCGGAAACAGTAGGTAGGATATAGATTTCTAGAGATGAATCATGGAGCGAGAACAGTTCGTTGCATTAATTTTTTCTTTTCTTTGTTTTTCAAATATGGCTTGTTTTAATCCCGCAACTAAATCCCCATATGTATCCCAGGATGGTAGTGACTATACCCCGCATATAGTATCTCTACACGGTAAATGAGGATTACTCATAATTTGGCCGTCTGCCAATTTCACGTGACACACTACTGTATAGTGTCAAGAAAGAAATGACAAAAGGAAAGTAACGATATATAGCGCATATAGCAAACTATAGCTACGTGTTTATCTTTTTATGCAAATTTATCATAGATTCGCATCGTACGACTGCGCATACACGTGGATACATATTATTATAATGTTATCACACACGTGATTAAATTTCGCCTCTCTTCAATCCGGGCCCTTTATTTCGAGCAGCTAAAATCCAGTCCTACATTATGTACACTGAACTGCAATAATGCCTTCCGGAAACGTACCCTCACCGGCCGTTAAGCGTCCCGCTCAGTGCCGGTGGCGTTTCAAGCCATATTATATTATATACCTCTACGTTTGTTCTCTAAATGTCGGCGCCGAAGTAGATTTCGAATTTGCACACTGTGGAGAGAAAAGATTTTTGCAACATGAATCAAAAGTATTTAGTCGTCAAACTTCAATTTTATTGAGTCAAGAATCGATTCTGTGTGATCTTCCGTGTAATAAATTATTCTTTATGAAATATGCTCCCCGAGATGTACGTACTATCTTTGTTGTCTTCGTTTCATACATATTTTAAACGAATGGGATATTTCTGTTTGCGTGCAAGAGGGCATGATCCTTATTATTCCTTTCAGTATAGGTAGGTATACCATAGTCGACTGGCAAGCGGCCAGCTTGATTCAACGTTTTGTGTGTATATCCGGGTGTATATATACGTATAACCAGAGATATACCCATATACATACACATGAATTTTACGTCTATATCTATAATTCAAGTCTAGCAAAAATTTTTCAGTTGAACAAAGATCATTTCATGCGGAATGCGAATATATTATACCTATGTTATATACCTACGCGTATACGCGTGGGCGAATTTATATGCATATTACTATTCGTTATGTGTAATTACAAAGAAGGTATGAGAAATACGAGGTGACAGAGTGACTGGTATGGTGGTCTGATATAGGAGCCCTTCGCGTACTGCAAGATACGATCGTGGTACCCTCTGTGTGTCTGTGTTTCGCCATACAGATGTATGTGCCTATAACACTACATAGAATACGTTCGCGGTTGTGTGAACGGTTTACCTATATATATATTACTTTATAGTATATATTAACACACACACAACCCTCGGGTTCGAAACGGGTGGAAAGCAACGTGAGTCACTCTAGGAAACCCCAAAGCCTTAGTACGCCACTGAACGCAGAGCTAGACACTTGAATTAATCGAGCTACTCAACTTATGCTTCGATAAATTCAACGAGTTTACGTTCAATTTGACATCAAATTAAACGCTTCATGTTTTGCTACTAAATACACGAGAAAAAAAAAAAAAAAAAAAAAAGGAAACAAAAATTCTCATCTTTTGAAACGTGCAGAATGTCAGTGTCCCTTTGATAAATTAATATCCATACCGATTATACCGAAACTTGCGGACAACACCAATTTCATATCGCTCGTTTATCATTCATTTAAACCTTCGGCACAATGGCTCTGAGGTTTTCTGGTAAGATATTATTTCATCTATCCTCTACATCGAACTGTATACCTACATGTACTACCTATAATCATTTTACAGATCTTTGAGACAATTCTTTTCATTCTTTCTCTTGTCGATAATTAACGAAGGAGAATGTTTCGTATTCAGCTGATTGAATTTCTGGCAATGATATATTTTTTAAAACACCTATAGTTCCATGAGTTAATCAATCATTTCTTAATTTAGCTAATCATCTGATATCTACATTCTCTAATCCGTACGAAAATGTATATAAAGGTATTGCATTAACTTTCCTTAAATACAAGTGTACAGAGACTGGTGAAAATCTTTCGTTCGATTTCAGACAGTCTATATCCTACTTCTGCTGCTGATGTATAATTTCCAATTATTTCATTCCGACTTATAACGTGTCACGATGTTTTACAGCCGACTGTTTTTTGCTCTTTACTTATCCACTTTTTTATTTGCATTCAGACCACCAGACAATCTTCACAATCTTACCTATATAAAGCTCTCTCTCCCTCTCTGTGTGGTAAACGGTTTCGAGTCCGTCAGCCCACAAGAGACATTCAATTATTGAGTCAATTTGCGCGTCTCTATCTCTACATCTTCATAAAGAATATAATGAGAAAATCCACTTCATGACTCAATTATAAATACGCAGGTCTATGGGTATTATATGCATTCATATACAGGTATATACTTGACAATAAGACCGAATTATGCTGTCGCAAAAAGTAGAGAAACAATTAGGGGATCAACTGCGGGCGCTGCACAATGCAGACCAAAGAAGGGGTGCTTTTCTCGCGATCCTTTTATACGCAAACACTGTTTCGCGTCTTTGAACCGTTTGCCATGCTGCAATTATTTATTATGTATTACCATACAGTTGCTCTATTGTTTTCCATTTAGCACATCATTGTCGTTTTATTATAGAGACTATAGTATTCCAAATGGTATACGTAGGTATATGTACGCATGTATTCATGTATGTATGTATACGTTTCTAATATCGTATTGATTTTTACTGTCAATGGAAAGGCGTAGTATGCCCCGTACCGTTTTACTCGTCGTGGTTTTACTACCGTGAAACTACCCTTGGCGATATCGATTTTCGACAGCTGCTATGCAATAGCGCGGTGCGCCTATGTATACTAAACGCACATACATCTATAATGTACTATACCTGCAGCCTTTGCCGTCGCACATGGCATTATGGCTACTGTACAAACGATACATACATGTATTGATGTATACGTGTTCAGATGCATATATGCGACACGCAACTTCTCCCATATCATTCCATACTGTAATTGTTACCCACGACGAGAGCATCGTACCCGCGTATATACACACTGTATATATCATTCGCAAAAGTTTTACAATAAATCTGTCTACACAATTCGTGTAGCAATTAAATTATACCCATTTTTCATTTTTTTCCAAGCAATACTTATAGAGAGATCAAACGTGAAATCGAAGAATTCGATCATCTCAGTTCTCACAATAAGTGCTCTTTTACTTTCACTGTATCCAATGCATATGCAATGATGATATCTGTTGCCGTTGATAAGTCGAAAGATTAGTGAATGAAATGTTGTGATGGAATTGAATTTTTTAGAAATTCTTTTAGCATTCAATGATATCTACTTCTCTAACCATTCGCAATTTGTAGTAGTGGACTTTTGGGATCTCCTGAACATACTATGACATTCATATACCAGCATAAATTAGCTTCGATTATTTTAAGAAACCTATCCGATGTAACTGAATACTAATTTATACAACTTTACGAAATTGTAGGTACGGATGATGGAGGAACGGCTGGTGAAGGGTGAATACTGCTTGAGCACTTCCAGCGTCGGTTCTCCACCACATTCGCTGCCATCAACCTCGGCTGTTCAGACTGAAAAAATAGACGACACTCATTGCGCCTGTATCTCAAAGCTAGAGACTCAGGTCGAAGAGCAGGTAACACTCGAGAGCTTTTCTGTACCCTCTTATAGAAAAAAGATGATGATATGTTACCTGATAATAATAATAATGATAATAATGCTAATGATCATTTTTCACAAATACAGAGACAATTGAGGCTCCAAGACGCTCGACAAGTTGAAGCAAAGGCAGCTAGGATAAAGGAATGGGTTACAAATAAGTTGCGCGAATTGGAACAGCAGAATCAACACTTAAGAGAACAGAATAACAAATGTAATCAACAACTTGAGCTACTAAGAAATCATATAACGAACATCGGACTGAGGCCACCGGTAATTTGAAAATTCTTTTATAATATGCACCTCATTCCCGTTTCATTGCTTTCTTCCCAATTGTTCATTACATTCTCGATCTGTTTTTTTTTTTTGTTTCTTATCAATCCAGGCACCAACGAGAGCTTCGTTGTCGTTGGAAGTAGACCCCACACTACGCAGACGATCTGAAAGCCTGGAAGCCACTCCGCAAACTGCACAGGATTTGGCTATTCAGAACTCTGTTGCAGAGCCACAGACCAGTACAAGACATAGACGGCATTTATCAGCTTGTGGAACAATCCAGCAGGGGAGTACCACCATCAATATGGATTCCAGGTAGGTCTCTGTTTTTCTCAGCCCACAGTACCTGTACCTATATTTTATTGGTATCTAATTCTCCTTGGGAGGCCTCGTGACGTGATAGCGGCGCCCGAGTTTTAACAATGTGGTACCCTGTAACGTCCTGGGACTTCCTACTGGGATTTTACATCCGTGTATACAATCTCTTTATTTCCTTATAGTTTTTCATTCCCAATATTGACGATCAATATTAATGTCCAACTCTTGAGAATGCAACTTTCTTTCGCTATTCTTACTATTCAATGGAGAATAATAATAACAACAGAATAAAATTACAACATGCATGGGGAATGTTGCTATCGTGGGTGCCAAGGTTTAGAGAATGTTAATTTAGCTCCATGTTGTTACACCTTTGGTTACATTTTTTTTTTAGCATGTTATCCGAGGAGCTCGCTGCTGCCGTTGAGAATCTTGTAATGCTACCCAGTGTCCCTGGGATCTCTGAAACTAATAGAGATAGTACTGGCTCGGAGGCGGTGCATGATTATGCTGAAATATATACGCCGAGCAGAGAAGGTGTCAATTGGAGCCAAGCTGGTCAAGGTCCCAGACCGCCCACGCCGCCGTTGCATAGATTTCCCAGTTGGGAAGCTAAGATATACCAGGTAAATAAAACAGCACTAACGTTCGTTAAAGAAATAAGTATCCATCGGTTCAGTAAGAATTTTCTTATTCAACTAGCCATTTCAACAATAATAATGATCTCAACAAAGCTCCATAATCATAAAATCGCTTTCCTTTCATTTAAATTCAGGTCGCTGATGGTGGCTTAGGAATCGGTCCTCCACCTAATGAAGAATCAGCTCCGTCAACGACTACCAATACCACAAGTTCGTCTAAGCATTCTCATGCAACTGGACACAATCTTACTGCTCATAACTCACAAGGCTATTGTGATATATCCGTACCTGTATATGCCACCGTCAAAGGTAAATTCATACAGGAATCGACATTTATGAACTTGGACGATCCATATCTATGCATATTAATATTAGAAGTAGCAATGTCTCATATCCGTTAATTACTTGATAAACAGGAAGAGCTAGCCAGATACGATCCATGCCGTTTGGGGACAGTTCGGACGATAGTTCAGATGGTGAAGAACATCCTAATCAAACTGAGACCAATACCAGAATAACAAACAGTTCTTCGGATAACACAGACTCATCTCTTGGAAGTGGCAGCAGCCCATCTAAGAGCGTTAAAACTACGAGCAGCTTGAGTCCGGCTAAACGGAGCTCGAGCGGTTCTCCAAGCAAAAGTGTTAAACGTGGTGGGTCTATGATTTGCATTGATATGATATATTCTTATAATATTATATCTCAAAATTCTCTTGACCACTTGGGACGCTACGAATTTACAGATACCTCTTTGGAATCTGGACTCTCCGAAGATTATGCCATACCACCCGACGCCCTGAGCTCGACATCCCTAGAGTCTAGTATGCCTAGTTTGCTCATGCGAGTGTCTGGTGAAAGTCCAAAAAGACTTGAGTCCCTGGAGAAGACTGGGCACCTTGCTAAATTAGGAGGAAAACTAAAGACTTGGAGAAAGAGGTGGTTTGTTCTTAAAAATGGGGTACTCACATATTGGAAGAGTCAGAATGACGTCAATAGAAAACCACAGGGGCTAATTGTTCTCGATGAAGTTTGTAGGTATGTACTACAGGTAGCTGATCAGAGATGAGTGATATTTTCATCGATTAGCAGCTATGCGTTTATACTTTATATTTTCAATCAAATATTAGCATCGCGCTGTCTCACAGGATAAACCGTGCGGAGGGAGCAGCTACTTTCGAAATTGCGACAGGAAAAAAGACGTATTATTTAACTGCCGATTGTATAGCAACTATGGAAGATTGGATAAGGGTTCTGCAAAATGTTCAAAGGCGTAACGCGACAAAGTTATTATTAAGCAAAGAGGATAATAAACCAACTATTCAAGGCTGGTTAACTAAAGTTAAAAATGGTCACGCAAAAAAGTGTTGGTGCGTTCTTATTGGAAAAATGTTCCTATATTTCAAATGTCCCAGCGATACGGTGAGAATTCAATATTTTAAATACCAAATACAATTTTACAAATCAATCGGACAATTCATGCTCGCTCTTCGTTCTTTATTTCGTGTTTGAACGCTGACTGGTCTTTTAATTATAATAAATTTCAAGAATCCTGTCGGACAAATCAACATGAGAGATGCTCGAGTCGAGGAGGTGGAGCACGTTTCCGACAGCGACAGTGAGGAAAGAGACGCCGAATGTCCGCACGAAAGAACAATCGGAATATTTCCGACTCATCAGGGCCCCACATATCTATTGATACCGCACAAACAGGAAAAGGATAATTGGCTGTATCATCTGACGGTGGTATCAGGCGGCGGACCCAGCGCTGGCACTCAGTACGAACAATTGGTGCAAAGATTAATGGAAACCGACGGAGATCCTAGTTGTGTACTTTGGCGACATCCCTTGCTGCTTCATACTAAGGAAAATATAACCAGTCCTCTGACCAGTCTCACATCTGAATCTCTCCAAATGGAAGCCATTAAGTTATTCAAGGTACCTAAGAATCCGCTTTCAATTCGAAATCATGTATCCTCCGACAATCGCTAAGCATTGTGTTGATCGTTTCATTATTCAACATTTTCAGGCTTGTCAACTTTTCATGTCAGTCGCTGTGGAACAGGCAGGAATCGATTATCACGTTGTTTTAGCACAGAATGCGCTACAACAATGCTTGGATCAGCCAGAACTACAGTCAGAATTTGTTAGCGCTTTGGTAAAGCAGACTAGTCGTCATACTCAGCAGCGCTTGGGCGTTCAGGTAAAAAAGGCCGCCAGACGTGTGTCACTGGGCACTGCGCGCGTTGTAAGTCCTGCTTTTTGTTTAACCAACACCTAAATCCTTTGTACCATTAATAATATCCTGAATCAAGAAATGGTACACTGGAAATACTTGGTCAAGTATATATTTTCAACGAGAGGCAATGTTCGATCACACAGAGTTCGGAACGGACAATCTATGAGCACTTTCTCTCATGAATGAGATATGATAGAGTAATAGAATAATTATTCATGTGTGGTAATACCACATACATGGATAGCGTGTAATCATAACACAAATTAATATACTTGACCAAATGTAATACTAAAACATTATTTTTATTTCTAACAATCATTCATATTTCATTATAATTTGCTGCTTTACATGTGCCTAAATTTAGATTTTCGATAAAAAAAGAAAAAAAAATTGGTTTGCATGCCTTGTGGTTTCCTAGTTACATCCAACCATTAATTTTATTATTTTATTTCACTATGTTCATGTACATTTAAATTGATTATTATACATCAAACCATATCGTGAACTCCTATCTTCCGTCACCCTATGCGTGAGCCGAACATATTTCGACAATTAATCATTTCTTTTCATAAACATAATATAATTATGATTTAGTTACATTGAGAATATAATATGTAAGCCAATATGATTCTGAAGGTAATATTTGTCGAATTTTGACTTTGAACGCAAATACATATATATATTTTGTCTAAATACGTTCCGCGTCGCACACACTTGCAGAATGGTATGTTGGTGTACATAAAATTCACATACACAGAAAAACATTTTGTTAAATTCAGTTTTTTTTTGTTTTTTTTTTTCTATTTTTTAGTTAATTAATTTTTCTATATTTACACAATATTCTTTATTTGAATGCTACTTAGAGAATAGACTCTAGATGAAGGGCGTAGTGAAAATATCGCTTACGTTAGAAATGAAGTTAGAATCTTATTATTGAATTTCAAAATTATTACGGTTTTTCGCCACTAAGGAAGAGGAAATCATATAATTTTCTAATCATCATTCAATTTAGCTTAGAAATTAATTAGAAGATATAATTCAAGGGAAGAGATTATCCCTCGCTGTCGACTAGTAATGGGGATTAGTCTAGAATAAATTAGATGCTTCTCATACGCTCATTATTTGATTCATTATTTCTATACTCCATACGTTTTATGTGATTAACAATAAAGTTTTTGAGTTATTATGTATACATACATCACTTTGGTTTAGTATAAATTCCCATTGCTTATTCATACTAACAAATTTTTGTCAATAAATTGGTCGTAATTCCACTTTGTTTGTACCCGGTACATTTTGTTGAATATCTGTGAAACACTTGCGCAGGCCACATTATACATATTTATTATTTATATGTATGGTTTGAAGTCTGCGTATTGCTAGTTATGAAATATCTAAAATTATTTGAAAAAGACGGTGGCGCAGCGATCTAAGAATTGCTAAAATTCTCATCTTGAGTACTTGCTTGCTGTTTAAATTATTCGCTAACTTAAAACATGAATGAGTTTATTTTATGGAGTCAGTGACAACCATGCGGGATGTCGATTTAAGAAATTAGATTTCCTCCTCTCAGATGAAAATGATGATCATTTTGAAACGTGATTGAAAGAGTTAGAAAGCCTATAAAGTTAGGTGAGGTCCAGTGAAAGGCCATAGTAGTATGCCAGCATACCATTGCAGCAACTCCTCCTCTGTGCCACGCAATCGCTGTTCACCTGCGATACGCAAAGTCCCACGGCCAATGGTGGCAGTGAAAATGCAGACGCCCAATCGACGGCTTCAACTTCTCACAGTCCTCCGCTCACGCAGGCCCATTCAACACCAATGATTATGGATTGTAAGACGAATCCTGCCCACTACGTTCTCGTCCAAGGATGGCAGCTGTTGGCGCTCGCTGTGTCGCTTTTCCTACCAAGAAATAACAGGCTACTGTGGTATTTGAAGCTACATCTTAACAGAAATGCAGATTCTAAGTGAGTATCACCGTGTACTCGATGGCTATTTGACGGTTTGCCAATATTCGTGAAATTTTTTTTCACTTAACGCAATGACTGTAATATTGTGACGGCGAAATCATTCTTATGAATATTATCTACCACCTAGAACGGAATGTGGCAAGTATGCGGCCTATTGTGAAAGAGCGTTGGAGAGAACTTTGCAAAACGGTGGAAGGGAGGTGAAACCATCTAGGATGGAGGTGTTGTCGATATTATTGAAAAATCCGTATCATCATTCTTTGCCACATGCGATACCCGTGCATTTTTTAAACGGAACTTATCAAGTGGTCAGTTTTGACGGCAGTACAACTATCGAAGAATTTTTGAATACGTTAAACCAAGAGATAGGCTGTCGGGACGTTCACCACTCTGGGTTTACTCTCTTCAGCGATGACCCGATAGAAAAGGATTTGGAACATTTTATCGACCTCCAAGCTAAGGTAGATAAATGTTTAACGAATGGCTAATGAATTTACACATCTATTCTTGACCGTTCAATGTCTGATACAACTTTACTGATTATTGGACAAATTCTATTTTCAGTTATGTGACATAATATCAAAATGGGAAACAGCGCTGAGAGAAAAGGGATCTGGAAAGTTTGAAAATACAAGAGTTATACAATTGACTTACAAATCTAGATGCTATTGGAAGCATGCTGTGAAAATGGAAACAGACAGAGAAAGACTTTTACTCTGTTATCAAGTCAATCAGCAAGTTGTACATGGAAAGTTTCCCGTTAATCGTGAACTCGCTTTCGAACTTGCCTCGCTAATGGCGCAGGTAAACCATCCCCTATTCTCTAGGGATTTGATGAACACAACATCCAATACATAAGGCAATGAAATTTTGATCATTATTTTACAGATCGATTATGGAGAGTATAATAATGAAAAGACACGTGGGAGTGGCGGACCCGGAAACAATCCCCACCATCACGTCTTGCAGGCTCTTGATAAATTCTACCCAATCAGATATCGGACTAATATCACCGCCGACCAGCTAAGGTCTGTACAAAATATGCCAGCTATACCTACAATCAAGCAAGATCTTATCATACAATAATGAAATTCATCCATGTTTTGGTATTTGCAGAGAATTGCAGGAAAAACTTCAGGAAAAGTGGATTTCGCTGAGGGGTCGCAGTGTGCTGGATTGCGTTAGAATATATTTAACTTGTACTAGGAAATGGCCGTTTTTTGGTGCCACTTTATATCAGGCCAAGGTAAATGTTCGGCAACGAATGATACACGATTCCAGATGGAATTCAAATGAGCTTTGCTTAAAAACTATCACTTCGATCAGTTGAAACAGGTCGAGCCGGCAACTGTTTGGATCGCAGTCTCAGAAGACAGCGTCACCTTACTGGAGCTACAGACAATGGCAGTTGTCTGCCGGTACAATTACGGAAATATTATTACCTTTGGTGGATGCTTGGACGATTTCATGCTAGTTGCTTGTCCGGATGAAGGAGCTGCTGAACAAAAGCTTTTATTTGCACTTAACAAGCCCAAGGTGAATTGCGTATTTCAGTTGTAAAACTATTCGAGATATATCACTTTGGTCAAATCCTATATCTCCATATGGTGTATAACTTTTCAGATTCTGGAGATAACATTGTTAATTGCTGACTACATGAATGCGTTGGGTCATGCTTTGCCCGGAACACCACAAATGAATACCTTGACACGAAACGGTTCACACAGGTCTATTAAATCTACCTTGAGACCTGCGACTGGTACGTAAAAATCAAACTAAGAATAAAATAGTATGTATTAATACATCTTAATAAATATTCGTGTGCAGATGTATGGTATACATGCATATAGTAGGTATACATCTGTACACGGAAAGAAATGTAGGTCGAAAAAAATTCCTAAGAAGACTAGTCATTTTGTGCCGTATCATAAATTTGAAATTATCATTTCAAATCATAGGATCTTTTAGATAGAGCTACGAAACTTCACGTATGATATATCCATGAATGTATATACATTGCACCTTGTACTATATAAGTTGTTTTTTAATTAAAAGCATGGAAAATGATGCGATCGAATTCTATCTTTGATCCGCGTATGTATGTCTGTTGGAACAATTCATTAGTTTCAGCTAACGACTATGCTCAATAGTAGAATAAAGTTATTATTTATTGGAGAAATTTGAACGTGGGACATACATATAGAATGTATAAAATTATGAATATATTTTGATTTGATACATCTGCGTTATATATTTGGATGATTACGAAATTTGTATTTAAAAATATTATTACACTCTAATAATTACCTAATGACAATATGTAATAATAAGAGATATTTAATACATATGTTGCGATATATCAATTCAATATAGAATGAATGACTCACAGGTAGGAATTGAGAAGGTGAATTTTCTGAATATAAAAATCTTATAATTGATGTAACAGGTTCAAGCTGTCTTCCAACACAACCGGATATATTAAAATCAACTCCAGACCACCAAAGACCCTAAAAAGACTGGACGATATAATTTATTTTCAAATAAAAGAATTACCTTAATATTTCACTGAATAAGTATATGGAAAGATATGGTTCTGTATAAAGGCGCTAATAATTTTAAAGTTATTGGTATTTGTATATGTTTACTATTCAAATGTTCCATATAAAGCATAGGAGTATCGCAACAATTTGCAATGCCGCAAGATTAGACATTGAATTCGGCAGCTGTGAATACATTGATATACATTATACAAGGATAAACTTACGAATGAATATACACTATGTATGTATAACTCTTTTAATTTCAGAACAATAACATATTATAGTATGTTGTTTTTTTTTTTCTAAATATAAATTCAATGTTTTGGCGCCATTTGTTAGAGTCACCGTTATTATGACGAGTGATCGTGGTGAGATTAAATTAATTATTATTGAAATTGTATTGGACAATTATCATTATTATTATTATTACCTATGCTGAATATGAATGGCATTTAATTACACAGAGTATGATATAAAGATTATAAATCTGCGAAAACACTGCCTAATATTTGAATTTGATCATCGAATATATAGTTTCGTGCGAAAGCTAAGCAATGTGCTGAAAATTAAAAACTTTTGCTAAACATTTATATACCAAATTTGAATATAAGGTGAATTATTATTTATAGATATTCGATAATTTAAATGATTATTATTAGTGATTATTGATAACGTAATTTGTACATACGAATACTATATATTATAGGTATACATACATATAATTGAGTAGATATATTATATTGTTAGAGTAAAGCTTCAAAAGTGTCTGTGTAATAGAAAGAAAACGTTGATACATTCTCAGTTATACGACGATGGGGCGAGACATACTTTTGATACGTCAAAGTGCTAATAATTACAATAAAAACCTCTGTGCTGCTCTAAATTAATAATCATATGTGTATTATCAGTATTATCCAGACTTGCGAGTGATTTTAACGATTCATCATTATTTCCATTTCATGGTTTTCGGTTTTGCGACAACATTATCATGAGCCTGAAAACGCGCCAACTCTTTTGAAGTAATACTCTACAACTTTTATATGTTTAGATTCATAGCATTCATTGAAGCGGGCCTTCTTAAGACCCAGGTACACCAAGGCATGCATACACATTTAAATGAATCTCTTGCCAAAAATTAACAAATCGAAGCAGTCTCAGACAAAGTGACATACATACCTATAATTTTAGAAAT
Source organism: Tenthredo livida (assembly GCA_963992785.1). Classification (NCBI taxonomy): domain Eukaryota; kingdom Metazoa; phylum Arthropoda; class Insecta; order Hymenoptera; family Tenthredinidae; genus Tenthredo; species Tenthredo livida. Next base: position 32,635,586 of record OZ023068.1, read on the forward strand.
TATTTTTAAGGCATGGGAACTGCATTTCGTTCAAATCAGCAATATTCATTTTTCATTATAGCTCGTTATTCTTTACGTCGTTTAACTACCAATACTATCCCTTATCAATTATCATAGTATATGTATAAAACATGTATTTTAAAAAATATACATAATTGCCAATTTGCCACCAACGTAAAATGTGTATATTCAACCAGAGAGCTGAATACACCTCGAATATATTCATGCTTTGAGAGATTTATTTTCAGTGTTTGGATATGAATTGCTTAGATACAAATCATAGAGTTGGTATAGGGTAATAAGCAGGAGGTCATCAAATCGATTTCAAAGCTCCTATATTATCGTAATATACTGACATCTATATACTTTAGTATGTGTAAATATATATAGCGGTGACATCATTTTTCTAGTTTGCAACAGTGTGGAATTAAAAAATTATCGCCTTTTGAATTTTGGTCTATTTTTTTAGGAATATTCAACATCGATCATTTTTACTGGTCATTTGAACTTTTTTCTGTTTTTTAATGATCTCTTTCAAAAGGTACCTATTTATATCATTATATATATTTTCAATCATACGTTTACATTATACATTTTAGATACGTATGCCACGACGGCGATAAAATTTTTTTAACATATTATAGATATAGTCTTTAAATATTAATCCAATATAAACGATGAAATTTGGTCAACACATATTTTTATATGCCGAATCCAACACATATAGGTATATACGTAATATGTATACATATATTCATCTTTTGAAAAAATACAAGTTTTATGTGTAGGTAATATAATATGTGGAGGAAGCATCTTCCACATTGTGTGTGACTACATATACATAATATACAATACGTATGTACATGTATATATATATATATGAATTATATTTACAAAATATTATATACATATACATGGAAATTACACCGACGATTGGACTAACGATACAAGTCCCTATACTTTATGATATTATTTTTGACATTATAACTACTAGTCTCAGCATATTATAATACACATACATTTATTTATAGAAACGCGAATCTTTCCTTTATTTTTCATTTTTCATTTTTACTTTTGTCATATAAGTACTACATGACCAAATAGTTTGTAAAGATAATAAACTACGTTTTTTCTTTTCTCTGTTTTTCTAATATGGAGTATTTCTGTCATATATGCATTCGGTATTTATTATCTATTAAATATTGAGCCTGATGCTATAAGAAGTTTTATATGTGTTTAACAAAGTTCTATAAGTATATATGTAACTAGCGTATTATGTCTTCCTTTACCAAGTAAAAAATAAATAAATATAGAGCTTTTAAACTGATATGAGACTTCTGCAATTCATTCTTATCATAGGAGGTGTATACAGAAAACCTTGAGCAGTCTATTAGAATTACAAACCATGATGTATATATAATATATATATGTATATGTATATTATATAGACTGCTATGATTATTACGTATAACGCTGCAAGAACTGAATAGTCAGGATTGCATGAGTGAGCCAAGGATTTAATGGAATTAAATTGATGAGAAAAATCAAAGCCTTGGAAATATGTTGTATGTGTGCGTATTCGGATTTCTATCTATGTGTGATGTAATAGAGGTGTCAGAAACCTCGCGTAGCTATCAAACGCCTATACTCATTCTGTAAATATGAATTCAAAGTAACTTCAGTATCTATATATATATACATATACACAGGTATATACTATGTATTGTATATATTAAGTTTAAATCAAAATGCACAGCGTGGTACGTGAGAAGTACCATTTAGTATGTTTGCCATACAAAGGGCACCTTCTCGGCATATATGCCCTCTGTACAAATGATTTCTGTAGAATTTTTATTTATTATTTATTCACATAAACAATGGCGTTAAAACGCATACAATTGTATGGTAATAAAGATATACTGTACTATTGTACAAGAACTGAAACTAAATTTATTACACCCCATAATCTGCTAATCATTTCATCTAATCATAAATCATGTCTGTTCAAACGATTCAGAAAAAATATCTTTCAAAGTTCAAACACTCACTGAAGATGGGACAATTTTATTCCTTTCTTCATAAGCGCACCCCCATTCATTATAAATCATACTCTAAGTATGAAGTAGACAATAACTCTTTTCATCATAGATGGATTAGCGAAAACCTACCTTAGAATTTGACGACGCAGCTTGATCCATATAAGTTTCTTGTATGTTCCAACTATTCACTTAAATGCTAATGGAAAATGTCGGCAGCATCAGTATTCTGATTCCATAACAAGGGAAAAATATTCGAGAGTAATGCAGATACCCATTCATGCATTTATCTGTTTTCAAATAAAGCATCAACAAGATAGAATCATATTTTCAAAATGAGTTTTATTACTAAAATTATTAAGTACACAGAAATGCTCAGATATATAAATATTCAATATTAAATATTATCATGTCGGCAAGATATAAGGCACATACGTTGCATATATCAATAAAAAATATTCTAATATATACAAATTTTGTATTTTTTTTTTCTTTTTCTTTTTCTTTTTCTTCTCTACTATATCCGAACGTAATACGTATACGAGCCACGGCTTGAAGAACAATGATTTCCTTAAAATAGTTTCAAAATATATAAAATATCTCGCGAATGCTATAGTCTCGATGTAATCGAAGATTAATGTAATAATAATAAAATACTATATGTTATTAATTATATAAAATCCATATATACAATTTTCACTGGCGATTTCAAATTATCCTATTTATAATGATGCTTTTGAAATTTTCACCATAACGATTTTCCTTTCTTACGCACAACCAGACTCTCACTTCGTCTATTATATAAATTAAATACGATTATCAAATATTAATAGTTAAAAAATGATGATATTATTCCTATCGTTGAGGCACTAAGTTTGTAGCATAAAAAGTCAATATGCTAGGGTAAGCGATAATAGTTCTAATAATAATAGTAGTAATTCATAAACAATACTGTTAGCATTATTGGTTTCAACTGCCTTCTATTTGTCGCGTTCAATAAAGAGTAGGAGTCTTAGAAACAAGTCAACCAAATCCCTATACATTCTCGAATATTTATAATCATGTTATAAAGTTTAGCAAATCTATAAACAAACGAACGTCTTTACTTTTCATGATCGTATAATTGGTTTTAGATATGTAATGTGCTCAGTGAACTAGACTAAAATTAAGTTATTTGATAAACTAACATGTTTAAAAGGACAAGTATTGTTATTACTATTAGTGGTTTTCATATTAACGCTATTTTTCAATTCAAAAATACTACTGCACGAATAACTTGATACACTTATAGCCAAGGTTTTTCGTACTTCAATTTCTACTAATTTAATTTATGACACAAGATATCTATATGAATAGATTTCAGAGAGTTACAAACTGTGTGGACACGTTCTTTCCCCAGAGGTTTAAGAGCTGTGATCCAACACAACGCTGTCGACCAGGCTTGATGGTGTTAGTGATATATGAATGAATGTAAGTTGCGATTTTTAGGAATTGATTAGGAATTAATGCATATTCTGGAATCTAGACGGTGAGTAGAAGACATCAGTATGACGACGCGACTCCTCCTCACGTGAGAATATAAAAACGTAGGTATTTCGCTCATAGAACGATAAGTAAAAATTAGATTTTTCCAGAAGATAGTACGTACATATTTTGAGAAGCTGCCAGCTGCTTTGAGCTTGTTTCATTAAATAATTATTCTTTAATAATAATTTCTAACACTTAAATATAAAAATAGTTGTTAAAAATAGTTACGGACTTTGTCTAATTTTATAAATCGGCCCGTATTTTAAGTCTTGTGAATGTCATGTGTTATATGCAACAAAATGTACTCATTCAATGTTCGTTAGCTTAAATACGTATATGTATTACGCACGTAGCGGTTAGTCTCGCTCAGAATCGTTATCTAACAATATTGAACCGCGACTCTGTTTTATCCAATCGTGAAGTCAGAATAAATTTAAATTTGAATAACAAAGATTCGAATTGTGTTTGTGTTCGATTAATGACTAATCATATTTCATATTATAAGCGTATGAGATGTTGGCACCTAAATTTTGATAAAGAAAAAAAGCCAAGTGAACGTCCGGAGATCAGAATTATAGCAATGGCTGAAGGTGAAATGAGGAATGTGCACGTCGAGTCACACCACACGTACATAATAATAATAATTGGGCAGTCTTAGTATCACGCTTTTTGATCTTCGTATGCTAGAGGGTGAGTGGGTAAGTCGCAGGATTCATAAAGGCTGTTCGTTTGCAGTCGGATCTCCTGGAGGGGATGGTTCTCCCGTTGCATTACCCTGGCCAGCCGGGTCTCCGTTGTTGTGGCTGTTGTTGTTTTGACCATTTAAAAATGAGGCCATTTCCATTGTTGACTGTTGTCCGTTCTGTTTATAAACATTCGTGTTCGTTCGCTTCTGTCAGATCTAGCGTGTGTAGTTTACGTACGTACGTGGTATTCGGAAAAAACAAAAGAAAGGTGGAGGCTCCAGAGAGAGTGCGGAGGCAGCTGATAGGTATAGCAACGTTAGTACCAGAGTATCTCGCTCCAACAATTAATTGTATATTTTAATTTATTTAATCATCAACTTGATCAATAATATATTAGTCTCATTTAACAATTTAATAAATATAAACAATGAATATCATCAAAAACGCAGTGATATTGTTACATCAATCTTCTATTGCTCGAGTATTTACATATATTATCATATGTTTTATTGATTGTTTTCATTCGTCAACTTGAAATCTTCACACTTTAAATATTTGGCTAATTCTATTATTACACATTGGACGTATGTAGCTAGATTTCACCCTGGCTTTATAGATATAATTTCTATATTGCATATCCATATGCATTGGAATTAGACCGCTCCTATGGTATTAGCGTTGCACAGGTACATTGAGAAATAAAAAGAAATAATAAAACTATTGGATATAGATAGCGATTGAAGTGAGATTAAATTAAATGATCTACGGGCCCCTTAGGTATGTAGTATATATAAATTTATTATAAATTATAGAGTCACTGCAATCAGATACCACAGCCATTTATAGAAAGATGCTAGTAGCAAGTGCGTATAGACCATCTATATGGTATATATAATATGAGAAAATCATATGAACCATCTACTGCGCATAAACAGTTTCAATTCCTTTTTTCCTTTTATCAATATATAATTCTGCATGCTGGCGATCACAAGCATATTTCATTTCTTCCATTATTATACATATTAAATCTATTTGTATGCAGAATGCGAGTAGAATATATTACGTTTAGTCAGACTAACCTTGGGAATAGAATCTTCAGGAGCATCCAGACCAGCCAACGGATTTGGCGTTATGTTGATCTTAGAGTCTGCGACGCTTCCATTCGCAACCCTCCCATTAGCCACTATTTTGTCTATAGAAAAATAAGGTGGAATGATCATTTTTTTAGTCGCACATTGAATAACGATCGATATCACAATAGAAAAGTTGCATAATTTTTATGAACACATACCTTGTCCTTGCGGAGAGGCGCGATTCTGTTTACGTTTGCTTCTCTTGTAAACAATAGTCACAGCAGCTAAGGCAGCTAAGACAGCGACTCCCCCCAAAGCGCCACCAACTATGGCGTACAAACTACCGGTTTGATTTATATCGTCGGGTTTCAAATTGTTCTCGGTGATAATTTGTTGTACGGGAGATTCAGTTGGTGGAATTTTACAAGTTTTTTGTTTAAATATTCGTGAGAATTCCGATGCCGCTCCGACGCAGAAACTCTGTACTTTAAACTCGTATGCTGTATCGGGTTCCAAGTGAGATATTGTTATAGACGTTGCTGTTTTTCCTTCTACTGTAGTTTTTATATAATCTCCAGCTGATGTTGCGGCTCTGTGATATACGTAGAACCCATCAATCTTGGCCGAACTTTCCTCGATTGCCCAAACAAGTAAAACCTCCTGCGAATTCCGAGCCTCTGTAGTTATCAATATCGGAACCGGCATTTTGTTCGTCTCAAAATCCGAGGTGTGGTTTAAGAGGAATTTAGCAGAGTTACGACTCAGCTGATTGTCGTTGTTCGTGTATACAGCGGCTATACGAAATTTGTAAGTGTGATTTGGCTGCAAATCTGTTACTTCAAAAGACCTAACGTGGCTTGCTATTTCTCCAGTAGCGGTATTCCACTTGGATTGTTTCCCATTCATGTTTTGTCCCAGCTCCCGATATTGAACTTTGAAAAATTCAATCGGCAGACCTTTGTTCTCCGGTACGGACCATCTCACCATAACAGACACGTCCGAGAGCCTGGTAACGTTCGGCTGGTTTGGTGGCACCATTACTGCTGAAATTTAAGAATAATAAAAACTGTTGTAAATAACATACGTATGGCATCATTATTCAATTCTCTGGGAGTACTAAGATCTTTTAACGAGTATAAACTCTGGAGAAAGTGAAAAATTGATTCATTCAGTATATTATGTGAGATTGAAAGCAACTGTTCCATATATATTCACCATTTCCCTTGCGCTTTCCGTCTTTGGGACGCCTTCTGCCTCCAATTCTCGTATGGTCGCGATGTTTTATACCTACGCCATGGTTGCCATAAACTATTCTCGATTCAGTTGTGCCACTCAAGTGCTGTTTTGGAGTTACCCTCAACATGGCGTAGCCAGAATGTGAACCGTATTCGTTACTAGCAACGCACTGAATGATACCAGCGTGTTTTAACTGAACAGGTGATATGGACAAAAAGCGAGAGCCTCTTTTGTGCTCTTTGGGCAAAAATTCACCGTTGATTAACCATTCTACGGTGGGTTCAGGCTCGCCAGTTACACTACATGAGATTTCTAAGTCACCGCCTTCTGGAACAGTCGGTACCCTTGGTGGTTTTATCACTTTAGGACTTTCGACAACCCGCAAAATTATCCTCTCCTGTTTAACGGCATGCTTGTTGTTCCAACTGCAATGGTATTGCCCTTTATCCGACGACTGCACATTGTGTATGCTCAATCCGGCCGCGGTACTTCTTACTTTTGTCGGCAAAGGACTTCCGATTCTACTCCAAGTTACATGAGGAACTGGATTACCTGCCCCAAAACATTCCAGGGTTACATTTTCGCCAGGCAAAACTTTGTACTCTGATTGGGGCTGCTTTGTAAAGTATGGCGGTTGGGCCTTGTCGTTGTCGGATACAGTCAATATTGTTTTGTGCCGCGAACCGTAAGTTTGAGTGGCAATATAGTTTGTAGCCAAGCAGGAATACTCCCCAGAATCTGATACGGAGACATTTTCTAAAACCAAAGTCTTTCCACCCGTCGAAGAAGCGTTTTCAATCGAATTATTGTTCTTGAAAAACTGTACAAACGCTTGAGGACAGGAATAAGGCACTGGACAAGTAATGGGCACTGTATTTCCAACCGAAACTTGCACCTCTTGATTCTTTTCGTCCGAAAATTCTTCCAAAACAGCAAGACTCAATCTCGCTGGATCTGACGCCAGACCAATTGTACCTGCAAAGTGTAAAGACTAAGTAAACCGTACGTAGGAATAGAAATAGAGGAGAAATAGAATGGTTGGATAAATTATAAATTTTTACCATAATAAGCTATGCACTGATAGTCTCCGGCCTTTGATTTAACATCAAAGTATACGAATAGACTAGACTTTTTCATGCCATTGTTTGCAACTGGAATCAAGGGTCCCCATCGATCGCTATTCAGGGGTCTGTGCCTCCAGACAAATTTCTCAGCCGGAAGATTTAGACCGCATTCAAATAGCGCGTCATCTCCTAAAGGTGCGGCGAATGGCTCAGGATGACTAGTGAACGACATACCCAAGTCTGTTTCCCCCAATGAAGCGTGAATTCACAGGAAGACAAATAATTTTGTTAAATAAATTTCAAGTCATATACTATGTACATACATACAAGGGATAGAATTCAAACCGTATGATATATAAAACAATTCATGCTTACCGGACAGAGAGTGTTCCGTTAGACATATCAGCACCCCGACAATGCCGTACAGGTAAGACACAGGCCGCATCTTCACACATTCTGAAAAGAAGAGAGGATAAGTGTTACATGACTGCCTGAACGTATTTTTCAACCTCTTTGGCAGGGGCTAAAAGACTCTAGGGCAACTAAAACTAACGCCAAGAAAACGATTTAAGTTTAGACAGAGTTCACATGAAAATAGAACGCATACATTCTATCCGCATACCGGGCATAGTTTGAGTTATTTCAATATACCGATGTGCAATAATGTAAATACTATTATTTAAGGCACCCTGCAGTCACTCTATAGCACATTCAATATCTCATTGATAATTATCCCTAGTTATGGAAACTAATTTATTATACAATGTGTTGAGAAGTGTTAGAACTACTCTCAGTAAAAGAATTAGTGGTCCATCAGTCTCTCTCGAAAAAAAAATGTGCCGTTTTTCAAAACATTATAACTCGGTTAAAAATTAACGAAACAAAGAGAAGAAAAGAGCGTTTTGAAGTTTGGAATTTCATCTTCAAGATGATTCTTCTTTAAATAGTTTTGCGATCATTCTTGACATAGCTATGTAACTTTGAATGAAAAGTTGCGACGTGTGCGAGAAAATAAAACCAAAAGTTATTCAAACTTCTTTATGCGATGAACAAAAGTAAAAATCGGGGAAAATATTTGCATTGAAGACTTTTTGAGGATTGAAGCTTCCTCTTTGAAATACTTTCTTTTAAATTCCTCTCGCATTTTCTTTCGCCGAGTTATTTGTTATCGAATTAGTGCACATCGATTTGGCTTATATGCGACTGACGTTAATCGCACGATTGAATAATCCCAGTGAAAAAAAGAAATCGGAGAAAATGAAGAAAAGAAGCATTTCAAAGAGGAAATTTTCACCCTCAAAAACCGTATCATTGCCGAAATCGTTTACGACATTTTCTGTATATCACAGAGGAGTTTGAAATAGTATATTATGCAACAAGTGCGTACAAATTTTACGCACGAGTTTCATACGATATTTTTCGACACAGTGTGCGTAAAATGTAATTTTACGCATACTATATCGAAAATTTGTTTATTCCATACATTTTGCAACTCTTCGAAAAAAAAAAAAATGCATCTCAAACTTCAAATCTCGACCACTAACGTGCTCTGTTTTGAATTTGGCTCCGATACCTTTTCACAGAGTTATAATGTTTCAAAAAGGGCAGTGTTTTTTTTTTTGTTTTTTTTTTCTGGACGTGGGTTTGACCGTTAATTCTTCTTTATCTGAGTACGTATATATACCGTTGCACAATGTTAATTATATCGCAATTTGTGCGGCTTTTCATATGCATGAATCACAACTCAGGGTGTACATAAACTATCGCACGCATGTATGTCATACCATAATTAGTCTACCGCTGTTCACGATCAGACTAATTTGTTATTCATGCTTTTCGAGGCTGCGATTTCGAATCAAACAGCCTGCGGGGAGCTTGTTGCGCATACTAATTACTCATAATGCGCTTAATGAAATTCATCATCATACAATTATGTCGTACCTATGTTATAAAAATTCATTCTGCTATACACCTAGATATAGATGTGTATGCGGTTGATTTCTTTTTCTTTTGCAAAACGATCACATATAGCACGATATCAGATATATAGAGTATGAACTTATAAATTATACATGCAAATTTTGATTGCACAACTATTATACCTAACGAGCTTTTGTTGGTGCTTTCTCATTACAATAGATATACTTTAGATATATTTATACGATAATTTGTTGAAGGCAATGATACTATTTTCTACTTATGAATGAAGAAATAAGAGCCAATTTGTATTATAATAACCATATATATATAGATGTATAACTACTATGCGGTATAATATGTAATCAGGCGTCTTTTTTCCGTAATGAGGCACAGCCTCTGCAATTATCCGTATAAGGTTTGTAGGAATATAACTACGTTTAAATATCACGAAACGTTTCCACCTACATGTAAATGTGATGATAATAACAAAAACTGTGCTAGTTGGACTTAGGGAATAATTTATTGGCCAATAGAACTCGCGTGTGGGTGTGCGAAGCCCAGGGGCTCATTCATCGGCAGATAAATTCGCCCACGTATAGTACCATGAATAGAGATATTTATAATTTGTTTTTAGAAAATTATTGTAATCGGAACAAACTATATAGGTATGCCTCATTCATAAATCATAGTGCATAGGATATACTATAGTTTAGACTTTGGGCGAAAGTTTTGTCAGTAAACAGTATTCGATTTTTCTACAATTTCCTTCAAAATTATAAATATGTGTGGTATCATAAATCGAACTCGCATGTTTATAACATTATTAAATATCATTTATTTGATTCTACGCCGATGTTATATTTGACTTGATAAGAAAGACAAACGTTAGAAAGAAAATCGAGATCTCGTATCACCGTGTAAAACCGACGAAACGGAACATTTGTGGAGAGAGCGAAAACCCTAAACAAACATTGCATATATGTATAGTACATATATGTCTATATACCTGTATAGTATATAATGTGTACTATACACATGTATGTTCATCGTACTATATCGTGTATCGATCATTCAAGGCAATAAAATTCTTGATAGTGATAATTCCTATAAATATCATCTTCGCAAAATGTCATGTATCTATATACATTTATCTTACTCACCAAATACATAACTTTTGTGAACAACAATATTTGCATTATGCTTGATACATTTGTAAGTTTTGCGAGCGATGTTTGCCGATCGATAGGTCAGAATTTGAAAAGAAAATTCCAGCTTTAGGCACGTAACGTTTCTACGACGCAAATTCAACGCGAGTGGACATTTTTTTTTCTTACTCAACTATACTTGTTTAATATACCTATATTTATATTATTGACGAGGTAAAAAATTTCTTGATATTATTCCTCCTATGATTTTACTAATTTAGCTATGGCCTATAAATTACACGCATTTATATAGACTGCGTGCATTTAAGCTATACATACTTATACATGTACCTACATAATTCGATATGTAATAGCCGCAGAGATTAGAACAAATTCTGTCGAAAGTAATTGGGTCGCGATTATTCTGCGAATAATATGGTAGAAAAGAAAAAAAGTTTGGCGTTTATTTTATTTATTTATTTTTTTTTTTTCCTCCAGATTGCGAAATATCAGGTCAAATATAATATCGTATAGGTTGCATCTTATCTTCAATAAACGTTTAGAGAGTAATATATCAGTACTCTGCAGCCTGCCGGGAACTCTTTTATATCATGTTCTCAAAATAATCCCCGTTATTATCTTTTAATTTTGTCGCCATAATTAAAAAAATGTAGACTTTTGACCTGCAGAACATTTAGCTATACAAATTCTGAATTGTTTTTTGTTATTTTTATACATCGATTGATTGCGGTTTTCATTTCTGCGAGGCAATATCAACAGCTGTCCGCATAATCAAGAGCGAAGAATGTGCATATAATAACGTAGAGCACGAAGCTGGAGGGTTGAACATTGGAATAGGATTTGAAGAGATAGGAGATTTGAAAAATCGTTTTACGGTCTATTACGATTATTTTTTTCCTCATGCATATAAATTGGAAAAACTGAGAACAAAAAATTAAGAAAAAACGTAGTAGTGTAGGTACGCGTTCGGTTGAACGCAGTTGCTTGCGCGGCCGCATAGCTGGTCCATGCCGATCGGACCGGCAATTATAGGGGTTCTTCATAAGTTTGAGGAAAAAAGAAAAAGAAGAAAAAAAAGAATTTTCGAAACCCAAGAAATTTTATCTGAAACATTTTTCTCTACAACCATTACTTTTCGAGATATGTATTGAGCTTGATTTTTTAAAATTGGACACCCTGTGTATACATAGGTGTATATATTTCTACTGCACCCACGAAAGGTTTACTAGTATAATAATAATATTTACCTATATACGTATTGTATATAGGTGTAAATCCATATACTAGAAACTAATCAGTGCACGTCTATAAGATATTATATATACTATGTGTGATGTGCATATTATAGATTGCGAAATGTTTAATTCGCATTACCCAATTGCGGTACGTATGTATGTACCTATAGCTATACATGTACTACATAATATAATTAGGGTATTACCTATATTCGAATAGTATAATAGCATACAAACAATCTACAACTGAAATATATATACCGATAGCGTAGCAGGTAAGAGGGCCAAAGATGCTGGTTTCTGTCGATCTCTCCCATAAAAATAAAGAACTTGAATTCCCTAACAGTGACTATCAACTCGCGGAAGACGACGCGGTGGACACATACATACATACATATACATATATCATATGCATAAGATATTACGAGTCAGTGTTCCAGCATCTAGGTATAGGACTTATTTTATTTCGATCTCTCTGTAGCATGCTATTACCTATGCAATGACAAATGAATTGAAATTCAATATTGCCGATTCACGATAATGATCGAACGTGATGTGCGGATACGATTGTTTACAAGGAAGATTATCGTAGATTGTAGCAATCGTCAATCTACATATTATGTAAAGACATAGAGCAAATGATGCGACGATAATCGCAACACCGGATCTAGGTATACCATAATTTTTCTATAGCTGCTTGTTCCTGAAAAATGATACTATATAGGTACTCGATCCCCCACGTACTGTAGTGGGTCGTCGAATTCGCTGATGATCAGCGGAAATATTAATTACACTTTCATTCACCGGCAGTTCTAGGCGCTCGGTGAGGTGGAAATGACGAGAAACGCGCTGCGTGGATGCTATCCGTCCGCATATTCTTGTAGCAGATATGTAGTTCGATAGATATGCGTACATATACGTGCGTATTATTCCGAGCTCAATTTCATATGCGTAGAAGGTTGATTCTTATACTCCTAACGAAATTGGAGGAAACAACTCTAGCATGTAGTAGATACGTGCATAGTTGCCTATGTGTACATACGTGTGTATAGGTATACATGGTAAGACGCAGAAAAAAAGAAACCAGAAAATGAAAAAAGAACAAGTAACTGTACCCGTTTATTAACGGCGTGTACCTTCCGAACTGAAGATAGCAAACTGGACAGGTGCTCTAGAGCAGTGGAATAAAAAAAAGAAAAAAATTACCGTATTCTTGTCGTTGTGATAATGATAATAATACAGCTGTATAACTACACACGTATATAATTCGTGTTTCGAACACCACGGGTATACCGTCGTCACGAACACGCGGTATAATAGGTATAGTTTAGTTGTTCTGAAAATTGCACAATCGAAGAAAGGGTAAGAAGAGTTACAAGTAAGCATCGCAAGAAAGTATAAGATTTTATACGCGGAAAGGGATATCGCTATACAGGTCGTTTCAGACTAAGCGCTAAACTTTTCGATGGGTATAATTCCTCATGAAATAAGACGTGTGAGCGTGCTCAGGCAACTCTGCGCTAAACGCGCACGTCTCAGAGCTCGCATTGGTCAACCTTAAACCTTATAAACTCGCAGAATATGAAACGTACGGAATTTTGGTAAAGGAACTCTGGTCTCAAAATTTTATAGGGAATACACCCATGAGAACTTTGGCGGTCGGTCTGCGTCACCCTGTATATCTGCACCTGCGCCAGGTATACCTGTATAAAAACGAGGAAAAATACCCTCGGGAAATAGGAATCCTTCTAGAATTCTGATAACAGTTGAAACATCGACGGCTATTGGATGAATTTTGGGAACGAAAAGAATTTGCGCAATTTTCCGAATCGAGATGTTGGAGTGTATACAGAGACGGTGTTTCTCCCCTTCAAAGATTTGCTCAATTCGCCGTCTTCTTTAGTCGTTCTCGAGATATGCGCGCCGTTAAAATGGGTCCAGTTTTTTTCGACCGCCGTATATATGGGTGTACATATATAGGTAGATATATAGGTATGGGGTGTATGTATGCGGGACGCACTCTACAATTATAGGCAGGATGTTTGACTGGTCTCGGGGTATAGGTACACCGCCAAAGACTGTACAGTGTACAGCCAAACCTAAGCCCGTACCTACCCCTACCTTGCCATGTGCTGAAAATGGTTTAGGAAGAGAGGGATCCTCCTCGCGATTTGGTCAATTTGTGCGGTTAAGCGCGTGAGGTTTCGCAATGCGCGTCATATCATTATAGCCCCTAGGTCACCCTCGTGGTTACCCTTAAACCAACAACGATGAAGCGTATGCAATGCGCGTATGTACGTTGACGGTACTGTTGACAAATATATGTACCTATATGCGTAATTACGCAGCAGATAATGAAACGCTTTAAATCGTAAACATATTCAATAATGAAGTGAGAACTAGCGATATCATTACCAATTCGCACTCGATAGCCTTATTAGGTATTTGAATTTGAGTTGTTCGAATTTTGAAATTTTTTCACCATTTCGATTAGCAAAAGAATTGTATGTATACTGTTTCTCAGAGACACCGCAAACTGACCACTATATGTTATAGATATGGGCACTAATAACAAGTTGGGGTTGAAAGTTCAAAAATTATATTCAATCTCATACCGAATTAGGAAGAAAGAAAAAGAGAAGCGAAGCAAATTGGACCAAACGTGATTTATGTGGAATAGAAAATTCGAGGCAACTCTAAATAGTTTGTGATCCATTCGGCAAATTTTTCTCGGCTACAGATGCAGGTGATTCACTGCAGCATATTCTCAACTTTAATATGAGTATGTGAACTGTATAGTATAAACGGTTTTGAAATTAGTTTTCTTTTCTATTATTTTTTCTGTTTTTTTTTTTAAATTTTATGTACGTAACGTACATGGATCATGTTACATATGTATACCTATGTATAATACCTCTTTATGTACATCTAAATAAAGATTGAGCGTCATGAAACCCGTGGGTTTATTGGAATAGAGTTAAATTTCCAATTAAAACGTGACACGCACCTGTTCACCGGGATATAATTATTAATAACTCTCTGCATGTTGCATAACGTGCGTAGATATATAATATGACATGTATAATATCTAGCGCTGCGCTCTACAGGATAGAGAAATATAATTTCGTTTCAAATGATTATATCAACGAGTAGGTATATACCTATAGGTATATATAAATCGTTAAATTTTTAATGCTGTATGTTACATGGTATACCGATCTAATCGAGATACACGTCACGAAAAGATCGAACAACAAAAAGCGAGGATACGACAGGTGCATGGAAACTTTGACAGAACTATGCGCGGCCTGCCTGTAAGGAACCTGAAGTTCATCCCTCGACAAGAAATAGTGTTGCGAATTGCATTACAAGAGACGAGAGAATACATATATATAATATATATACAATATACATATATGTATGTTATTCCGTCTAACTACGGAATGGTTACAAATTTCCGCTTATCAAAATTCAAGGCCTCGCGGACTTTATCGAAAACTAAACATCCTGCACACGCATACACGCAAAACAGCTAATGCGATCACGCACGAAAATCATGATCATTGTGATTATAAATATGAAATATTATTATTAGACGAATCTTAACGTCATAATTTATACCAAATCACCAAAAGCTTTACAAATTTATGTATACTACATGAATATGTATACAAGCATGTTACACACACACATTATCAAATCTTATGTATCAACAGGTATATTACGCTACTTTCAATCATTCGTATATTATAGTATTCCTCTGTATACGTATATCAATATACTTTCGTATGCATACACCTATTTATATAAATATTGTATACACATCATCGATATCGCAAACTCGATATACATGTAGATGTATTTTTATTCTTAATTCTCAGTTTGAAACCTGAACTAATTACGTCGCTATACCTATTACACACGCGTGAGTATGTTCGATCGTCTTCTACGCTTTCATTACGCATTGTATACCTTAAATGAAATTGTTATAGTATTGGAATATAATGAACTAATAATTAGCAATCGCATTGTGATGCTCGCAGAACCATCCGTAATAGTTATATTACATTGAAGATTATGAACTGAGGAGATAATACATATATACGCGAAGACATGCGATGGTGTGAATCCCCGCCGCGATTCACCGCGCTTTAATCATTTGATAGCCCACGCAAAGTGCGCAATGTTTTGAATAAATCATGCGAAAGGGTATCGCGGTATGATTGCAAGGTGCGATGTGATTGCTTTCACAAGCAATCCGACAGTGAAAAATTTGTTTCACTGTTATTAAAGAAGAATAAGAATTCTTAAGTGCAGAGCGGACTTTAACTGGATACATAACTATGAGTGAAAATTTTATCCGAATAACTTACCCTCGTGGATTACTAGTTTCAAACTGATATATAAAAATTCTATTAGTATTCGTAAACTGACTGGTCACGTCTGATACACCCTTCACTAGGGATGCACGTAATTTACCACAAAATCACTTCATTTTACTGAATATATAATAATTGTATATCACTTTAAAGAAGGATTAACCAAGACAACGCCGAACGCGTACCACAGATGCTTAGCGTCTACTAACAGTGGATCATGGAATGCAACCAAACGGGATTTAACTCCAGGCGTCATCTGATGGCGACAGCCTCAACCGCCTCAACCTCCTGGATAAGTTAACTTTTAAGGGGTTGTAAATCCGATTCAAATCACGCACACATAGCTGGTATACCTGTGTGTACGTGTGTGTGTGTTCGTATGGCGTTCGTAATTCTTACGTCACAGGCGATAAAATTTCATTAGCAGCTCATGGCCGTGTAACTCTCTTATACTGTACATATAGATTGAAAATATATAGACTCTTTTAAATTCTGCAGGCGCTAGAAAAGTAGGGAAGTCCAAACTATGGCAATGTACATACGTGATTGAAATTCAAATCATATTTGGAAAACTAATGCAATGTATAGATCAGGCCCGTAACTATGGCATACCTCAGACCACGTGGTCTACCTCATAATTAATTTCAGCCTATGCGTTTTGTTCACCAGCTCTCGAACTGACGAAAATACATTATTTCGCCGTTTCTCTGTTCATCTGTGTAAGTAAAATAAAATGACGTCACGACGGGGACGCGCCTCGAGTTTGGACATAACGAAATGCAGCAATTTTTATTAGAAATAAAACGATATGTTCTATATAACAATGTAGCTAATTTCTTCTAGGAGATTGTCATCCAGATATTCAATCGATGATTAAATATCGCCCTATATTGTGTAGAAATATATATTCGTAGGCGATAGATCTAGATAAATCGCACGTAGCACGAATTAAGATTATCAGGAATCTGTGGGATTCCCCGCAAATTTTACGTTCATACGATTCAAATATCGAATGAACTCGTAATATAATGAATGGATTGTTGATGTTGATTTGCGCGGGTAAATTGAAATGCTTTGAAGTATGATTAAAAAATATTGGGACATATATAGATATATATATATATATATCTGACCGAAAGTTGATTCCTTGATTTAAAATTGATTTTATATAATAGCATACATATAGTGTAATCAGCTGTTATACATGGCATAAAGTATATACTCCGCCTTTCATACATAAATAATGTATGTATATATATAAATAAAAAAGAACAGTCCAATGTACAATATGTATTATAATTTATATTATTATATATAATAGGGATCCAAATACAGAATAATAAATCTATCATTTCTTTTCGGTTGATATACAAGGTATAATTCTGTCGTAATTATAAAGCTTAAAATATTATACTTAATTGCAAGCAAGGCCAAAAAACTTAACAAACATTTTACAGTGATTCGTTAAAATTAATAATAATAATAATAATAATAATAACTATAATAATTACTATTACGCCAACAAAGTTATTATATATCGTACTATAAATTATATATATATTTAGTTTTCATTAGAGAAATGAAAGGTCCTGTTTGGCACGTCACACAACGGAAACAAATCAAACGTCATGTTCTCATGCATTATTTGATTGTCCGTGGCTAGTGGTATTTATTTTAATAAATCATTTTCTTATAGTATAATATTTACTTTTAACATTTTCATTTTTTCATATATTTAATTTTTTGTATCAGCCAGTTTTGTCAAACGTGCCAAAAATTATAAATCAATTCAAAACCCTTAAAATCCTGTTTTTTTTTTTTCTTTTTCTTCTCTCTTAGAAGCAAATAAATAATTTTTTCTTCTTCTCTCCGTTTTACTTATTTTTGTCTCTCTCTCTCACTTTATCTTCCTCTATATATATATATATATATATGTGTATATTATATATATATATACATATATAAATATATATATATATATATATATATATATATATATATATATATATGTATAACGTTTCCCAACCATTTTCTTTACTTTACGTTAAATGACAAATTTCTCTTTATAAACAAAAACTCAACAGATAGAAAGTAGTACGTTAATACCAGAGAACTTGGTACCTAAACTCGTAACCACCCTACTTACATACCATATGCGGTTTGTTATGGAGACTAGCATTAGTTGCAAGTAACTAGATAATTTAATATAACAATACATAGGTATAGTACATCACATAAGAGAATTAGCATCAGAGTTTCTTTAATTTTAGTCAATTTCAAAGTTAGGGTAGGATAGATATCGGTCGATGATATAATGATGTATAATGTATATAGAAATTCTTTGATATTAACGTTGAAAATAGTTAATTCATTCATTCATTCATTCATATATATATTTGAAAATCATAGGATAAAATAATAATAATAATATGATATTAATTATTATCAATTGTGATAATATTAATAATAACGATAATAATATAGTAATAATATTGAGGAAACCGGCTGATCAAGAGTATTTCTTCGGATATCAGGTGTTACTGGTATATTGCTTTACGTTATGTTGCTAACCGATTAATCTAACTTAACTTATAACGACCAGCTACCTCTATTGTGATGATAAACGGGTTTAAATGCCCCACCCCTCCCACCCTCCCTGCCCACCCATCCCACCCACCCACCCCCCTAGTCAATTATTTTAGAATAAGCTACATGGAAGAACAGACCTTCAGTCGTAGCGAACGGAAGCTAGCCTTAATAGTTTAATAAATTGATAAATTATTACTTTAGTTACATCACTATACAATATTCTAGGGTGCATGATTATTTCTATCTTGACTAAAGCGTGTAATCGAGAAAATAATGCCAATGGATATCAAAGGTAATACGGTGGACAGAGAACAAGGTCATGCATGCGCTCCGTTACGTTTTAGAGCAATTTGAGAATAACTTTTGTCGTCAAATGCTCGCAAGGCAGTTTAAATGGTTTCATAATATTTTTCAATGTTATTATGATAGAGTTTTGAAATTTTTAGGATCATTATGCTTTTAAGATGAATTCAGGGTATTAACTTTCTATTTACTACTTCGATATCCATAGCTATTTCCTCTCTATACTCATTTTAGTCTTGATTCCCCTATGCGGTAGACTAGCTACAATCACATAAAAAAGATTTGGCAGCACGGCCCGTCAAGGCTTGAATCGATTTTTAATTCCATTGTTATTTTTTTTCTTACTAAATCACAAATAAGCATAATAGAATAAAGATATTTTTCCAATAATTTGGCTGATAGTAAAAAAAGATATTCACATACAATTGTAAATAAGGACAGAGAAAAAGAAAAAAAAGATAACAAGTAGATATTTTACATAAAAAAATATCTGATAATAATTATATATACGTTATAATACACATGTAATCAATGATTCTTGAATAATTTGAAATATTAAATTTCAGAAAATTTCAGAAAATTCTTAATCCTTTTATAGACAGATCAGAATTAGAAAAGATATTATCTGTGGTAATTATTGACGGGACTGAAAATGATCCAAATCTCAAATCGACCTGTAACTATGCATATATATATATATACATATACTATGTACATGTATATCAGTTTGTACAGTAATACATATACATATATATATTTAGTCTTCACCAAACAGCATTGTTCGAGTCATGCCAAGCACTCGACGAGTGTTTTCAATAGTGTTGTTTAATTCGCTAGAAAATAATTCGTCAAAACTTTTAAGCTAATGAACGATGAAGTAGCGAATCATTAGGAAGAGCTTTTTATCACTCGGGCAGAGCCCTGTAAAAATATACCTTCTCTCTATATAGATTTTACGACATAACTTTTACTCGGGGGCTTATTTCCAAGCCTGCGTCTCATTCAAATTTTCATTTATCAAACTCATCGTCGTGTTCAAGTTATTGCCGTTCATCGAGATGATTTTTTATTTATATGTAGAATATTTCCAAGTCGTGCAGACGCCGTTAAATACTTCACGAAGAGTATTGAACGTGATTTTGAGCTTATGGACAACAGAAAAAATAAGTTTCATTAGGGTTTAGTACGAATAAGGCATTATCCATATGAGTGTGTACCAGAACTTCCCTATCGATATAATTACTAATTTGAGTATTGTCTTTGATAGTATGGAATTCAAAAAACAAATATTTGAGTTTATGCGTTTATACAGTATTAACAATTTGTCAGTTTTGTAGAAAGTTCATGAAATAATCTACTTATTGTAAATAATTCTAAATCGTTCCTCAAAATCCCACCGACGATGAGCTCTTAATGAAAATTTGCAATTTGGCACATGTGAGGAATTAGCATTAACATGCGTCGTAGGGTCTACTATTATGTACAGCACAGTTTAAAATCATCTCAATATAGCCACGAGTAGAGTAGAAAACGCGGAAAATGACAGATTTTTATTGAATCGTTGATCTAAGGCGAGAGCGTTGCAAGTTTCAAACTTATAGTATAGAATACAGCTTGCGACGCCCAGACCGTATAATATATCTCGTCTATGCTATATATTTTCAAATATATTATCAATTTTTCTATCGAATAATATATATAATCAATTTGTATCTCTATACATATCTACAGAAAAAAAAAAGAAGTATTATAGAATTTGTCTATTATCATTAATTAAACTCTTCTAAGAATTAAATATGGAGCTTCATTCTCGATGACTAAAAAATTTTGCTGTTATTTTTCATCATTTTTTTTTCTTTCTTTCTTTCTTTCTTTTTTCGTTTAAGTTTATATGCGACAACGTCTTGTATTTACTAATGATTAAATTATTATTTTATATTTTATATACTTAAAATTTAATTCTCACCATTACTCTCTATTATTGCTTGAAGATTTTTTAGGGCTACTGGATTTATTTTGGCATTTTGGGCGAGCTGCGAAATTCTCGAGCGTACAGAAATACCTTTAGATTAGGTATACTAAGCATTATTAATAATCATTTTAGCCAATTGAATTAATGAAATGAAAACTTTTCAACGTAAATTAATACATGATATTTAATTATACAAAACTACCTATAGAATAGAATCTATAATTGAAAAACACTTTCTTTCTTTCTCCCCTGACCCCCTATTGTCGAGAAAAACGTTGAAAAGTTGATACCTTATTACCATAAGTGATATTATACGTCCATGTACATATTTATACATACATACTATGTAGTAGTACGTACGTTTGGGTATAGATACATTATACACACCATTATCATCTGATTTCGGTATTTCTGCGAGCTCCTAATATAATCGTTGTTTATCACAGTGTGTCGATATAGTTTCTCAAATATATTTACTACTTATAAATACTAGAGAAATTTTCATTTGTTTTTCTTTTTCTTTTTTTTTCCAAAATTTGAACCAATAGAACATTTATTTAGGGTGATGAAAAAAAAAAGAAAAAAAAACAATAATATTAATAATAATAATAATAATAATAATATCGTACCGCTTCACGATTATTGGTCCAATATAAGATCCTTATTTCACAAAAAAAAAAAAAAAAAAAACTCAGCGCATGAATTAATCAATCGATAAGGATTCTTGAGAATCATATGATTTACTTGTACAATTAACTATTCTCTTTTTTCGTATAGGATTAGGCAGATTCGGTGTTTAAAATACTTTAAATATGAATTGAATAAATACGAATATAATTTCAGCCGTTGCAGGAATGCTCTTGCTTTCATAAAGTTCAAAGATATGTTGATAAGTCGCGACACGTTAAGACACCATAGCGACACACTGTACACAGAGTTTACTTATCGACTTCTTCAATCATTAGCGTCCTGGCAATAAATACGATATGGAGTAGTACGATACACTTTTAAAGATAATGAAAATTTGAGAAAATTTGTTCCCTAGAAAACAGATAATCATCGATAACAAACAAGTTATTGGCCTTTTTAAATCATTGGCAATGATCATTACGCGATCTGATTCAGATTAACAGTGTGTCGTAGTACTCTTCAGAGCATTTGGTATTAACCCCTAACTTGCTTGAGATACCTAGTTCCCTCGCCCCATTCTCGCCAACGCCTGCGTTTCTTTTCAGAGTTGCTAGAAAATTCGTTCGGATTTGAACGCCTCTTCATTTTCGATGTTTCATGTATTCTCAACGGCGCAGGTGGGGGACCCGCGTGCGTCTGTTGCCTTCCTTGGATCACAGGTGTACTTACACCAGCTAAATTCAAAAGCGCGTCAGCACCCTCCGCTATTTTTCTCTGCTCGTCAAAATCTGTTCCAACTTCATCCACGTTACCGCATCTCTTGCTGTAAATAATAGAATCGTATTACCCCAAGGCTTTAGACACGAATGGAGATCGGCTATCGTTAGAAGTAAAATTTAAAACAATTCGAGAATACGAATTCACTCACTCATTCGTGTTACCAATTTACCTTTCTAATTTTATTGACGTAATACAGCTATACGTATGGTCTTCGCTCGAGCTCCTAGTAATTATTGGCACTAATTTATCTGTCTCTACCAATTTTCTCTTGCGGTCTGTTGAAAAATTTTTTGGAAATTATAATATTAGTAAACAAAGAGAGAAACTGTGTTTTCCTTTCTCTTCTTGGATTTGATGACGCACCTTTGTTATGACGCAAAATAATCGGTCCGTGTTTAAACGACAACATAGCAGCTGCCGCTGCGTCCACGTCGCTATCTATCTCAGCTTCTTGACTATCGCCGATATTGCTCGAAGCTAGACGCTTTGACAAGTATGGAAAGAGAATTGGATCTGGTAAACGGGTGCTTGCATTTTTTCGAGGTATTTTCTCAGGCGTTGAAAGATTTTGAGCAGTTAAAGGGGGAAACGGTGCCCTGGACAACGCCTGTATCAGATTAGGACGATACTGTGCGTCGACCATCCACAGCGAGCCTTTTCCCAAGTTCTGTAAAATTAAATGAGAAAATCTATGTAGTCATAAGAATTTCCTTGTCTATCGATATCCGGGAATAAATAATAATAATTGAAGCAGGAAGCGTGTGTTTGATTCTTCAATTGTTTATTACGACTTACCGGGGCTTTTTCAACTTTTCTAAAACATTTGTTCAAGCTCAGATTGTGCCTAACTGAGTTCTTCCATCCTGTAGGTGCGTTTCTGAAGTAAGGAAAGTGATCCAATATCCAGGCGTAAACTTCTTTAACAGGAAGTGCTTTCACAGGACTGTCTTCTATCGCCATGAATATTAAACAGGAAAATGAATATGGCGGTTTACTGTTCCTGTGTAAATGAGGATCGTAAGGTATGTGAGTTGGGTGTTTGTTACGATTCGACACTGTCAAATTGTGGTTACTCAAAGATATCTTTGCCTGATTATTCGTTATCGAATGGTAGTGATTTTTTACCGACTCCTGGTAAATCTGCACTGATTTCTGGTAACTTTTACTTGTATTCTGGCAACTTTGACCACCCTGTACAAGGGTTGCATTTGAATTACTCGATTGTTTGTTACTCTCCGATACTGCAACAACGTTATAAACAACATTCATTAACACATTCCATAAATAAAAACAAAAAATCTTAGCCAAATTGACAAACAATTACCTGGAGAATAGCCGTCGTCTAAACTTGAAATGGAATTAGTGTTCTCAGACAACTCGGCGTTATCCTCGCACACATTGTTGTTCAAATTAATTGTTGTTTGTAAATTTTTCGAAGGATTTGATATCTCCAATCCCTTCAATAAATTCTGTTGATGTAACCAGCTCAGAGAAGTTAAATCGTCGTCCGAATGGCTGCTTTTATTTTCAACCGACTTATCCTCTATGCATACTTCCTGCTCGTTTATTTCATCCACAGAATTTGACTCTGTATATACACTCGCGTTGTCTCCCTCCTTTAAGCCGTATACTCCATCCCCGTAGCTAAATACACGAGTGACTGTCAAACCAACTGCGGTTTCCACACCGGCCGCGTCCGGTTTATCTGGGGCCATTTTTTTTTCTTTTTTTTCTTTTTTCTACCTCGGCAGTTCTGCTCACTGCAAATCAATAATAATATAGTTGTTGAGTTTATTACATGTATTAGTTTCCTATACTATCGATATCGAGAAAGCAAATTGGATAAAAAAAAATATTTTTTTTTTATTTTTTCAATTCTTTTTTTCAAACAAGTTTTGACATTGCGGCGCATTGGTCTGCAACTAATACCCATAGCATAGTTTCGAGAGAAGAAAAGAAAAGTTTTAATAATAGAGAAGATACACAGGTGGGTAGATGGGTTAGCACTATAGAATGCATCAATAGCTCTGGCCATAAACCTGAGATGCTGTTGCTAAGCAACCATCTCCCTGCTACCCAGCAGCCCTGACATCCCTAATCTTCAGCCTATTCAGGAGTATTTCAAGTGTTAATGAAAGTTTTTCATATTTCATATAGTAGATGATAAATGATGATCAATCTTATGCTATTTAGAATTTTCTTTATTAATAAAGATCGACGATTGTGTTCTGTCTAGGAAACGAATGAGTGATGATATTTTAATACTGCTTTTTTCTGTTGCTGTTGTTGTTGTTTTTTTTTTTGTTTTTGTTTCCCGGATTGTTGTCATTATTAGTCGCAGTGAAATCATGCTTCGAATACAAAAGACAAGAAAACGACGTAAAAAAGCATTGAGAAATCCGATATTGCAGCCTATCAATTATCGTGGCTTAAATTAGCGCGCGCCTAACCTCGGCCTCATACCCTAAAGTACCTGCATCGTCATTTGTTTATCTACTAATGAGCGACAAAATGGCGTCCGGTATTGAAAAAAGCGTATGATAAACTGTAGTAGAATCTTTTAAGAAAACATGAACAATTACTAAACTCTTATCACTTCGAATTCGGTAGAAACACATCGTGTCCAGATGGGGAATGAATATCCATTTTTCTCTTCGAAACTTTTGACGACTTTTAAATATCACTGTAATTTAAATAAGACTTGAAGATGGCGACATATTCTTCCGAGGTTTTCGTTATGCGTTGTCCTCACACTCCATTTTTTTTTCTGTTTTTTTTTCTTTTTTTTTTTTTAAACTTATTTTTTCTCGCAAAAATGCGAACAAGAAAAACAATATGAAAGAACAAACTGCGTCGCGACACTTTTAACTTTATGTATCACGTGTCGTCTGCTAGAGAAACAGAAGCAAACCCATAGCTAGGTATCTTGTTCCTGAAAATATTGACAGTCATGTGAATCGAACTACTTTTGCATAGGGTTCATCAGTGTGTATTTATATCGTGACGCTCGCCAATTTTTCATTGATATACTTAAATTTAGTTTAAACAGTTTTCAACTAGAAGATACGATTTACGGACCTGATATAATACCACGTTTATTATTCATTTATTTCATATAGTATAGGCGAACATGCAACTTTTTCGGGGTTACGAACGTATTACTTGTTGAATTCAAATATGGAGTTGAAAATTGATTACGAAACTCAAGCATGCATGAAAATGGCCACGGCATCACTTGCACACGGCATCAACATGGTGCACAATTAGGAAAATATCGGAACTGTATCTTCGAATATTTAGAAATAAAGGAAAACTCTACACCACTGCACTCTGTCACAGCAGAAGTAATTTTCCAAAATCTATGTGCACCCCGAACCATATTTTCAACATTCCTCGATCTATTAGAACGCGATACAGCTAAATAAAAACATCTGCACTGTGCTTCGAGACATACAGTTCAATATGCATATCAGCGAAACGCGGCTCAAACTATTTGTATTAGATTTACATTTTCAAGACAACTTTTCTCCACAAAATTCCAAATGGTAACACATGAACAAGCGTTTTGCGTCTTTTCAATTTTTATTACGACTATCTCGTACGTCCGCGGCACTAATATCTCGTAACCATAAAAGCCAGGCGTAAATAAATACATATTGTTAAATAAAGAACGACTACCGTATAAACTTACATATTCGAGGAGATAAACGGTGTCCTTAGCAACTTTTCTAAAGACGGGCATCGCAAGCACACCACTACACAACACCCAGCTGATCACGACGCCATGTTGTGACGATAGAAACATGGCCGCTCGTGACGTCATAACCTAACTTTTCCTGGAGCTTTAATGCACATCGCGTACAATGGACAGTTTAGTAGCCATAAATTCATGATAATTGTAAAGAAATTGATGAATATTAAGACATTTAATATCTCTCTATATCATCCCTTGTATTTAACGTTTTTTTATTCATCTTAGCCTGCATGTCATTCGAGACGCGTGCGCATGCGTCGACTTAGTTTTTTTATTTATCAAGTTTGGCGCGGTCACGTGGTTTCACCCAGCTATTTTACAAAAGCCACAAATGTTGTTGCGAATAGAATAAGATAAGCGAAAATAATGAGAAAATAGAATATCATATATCATTGTTTAAAAATTAAATATATTTTCATCCATTTTAATCGTATTACAACAATTTCTGCACTCATAACATTGTCAATTATCATGTTTTCCAATCTCTTCGCACATAATATCTATATTATTATAACTCAGCAATTTACGAAATAAGAATACATAATATCGTAAACACGTAACAAAGGTGGAGAAATAGATCTAGATCAATGATTAAAACTAGAAAGAAATCCGTTACATTAATTTTACCGTAAAAATCAACGTAATTATTATAACGTATAGTATAGTATATACGTATACTATACATATTACTAAACGTTTCATTTTCATTAATTCATTAATTCATTAATTCATTCATGCGTATTTTATTTCCGAAATCATACTCTGCACACATCTGAGATCACATACTACCTACCACTCATTACTCGTTTGATTGATAATATAAAGATTACTTGTTGCGATTGGTTCCGATAATTATTACTTAATTTTTCAACTTTTTTTCTTTTTAATATACATATATAATTATTAAAACACCCCAACGTAGTATATCCATACGTGATATAATTTTTTATCGCCCAAACTATTGTATATGGCGTTGCGTATTGCAAGGGAACTTTTACCTTATGAACAAGAATATTAATCTCTAATCATTTTCCTTGTATTTATGTTTTTATTTTTTTCTATACTTTTTTTTTCCTTTTTTTTTATAATTATTTGCCAACATAATCAACTTGCGCAAATCTAATTCTACACATACAGACATTTACACATTATGCTGTTTGCGATACAATTTTAGTAGAGTAGAAAAAATACAGATTTTTGGAATGCACGTTAGAATGAATATAGTCTTCTTTTTATTTTTTATTTATTTATATTTTTTGTTCTTTTTTTTCCTCCGTTTTTTTTGTAACTTAATAAAATGCAACGTCGTCAAAACCTAATAGTTCTCACAGCCAACCCATCGAAACTTGCAATAATTGTTAAGAATATTCTGCAGTATACTATTATACATCTCGTCTCGTTTATTTTATACTCTATTCAGGACTAACTACCTATTTACAATAACGTTATATTTCTTTTTTTCTTCTTCTTCTTTTCTTTTCTTTTCTTCTTTCTTTGATTTTTGAATCTATCCAAACAAACGCGTATTACGTAGTTAACGGTAAAACACACCTGTAACTATACAGTAATTGGTAATATTATACACACATGTATATCCTCGAATTAAATCATCAGTCTGTATAATTTTATCTATATATTTTTTAAAAAACGATTCAACGAATATCAGGTATACAATCCCCTTCGGTTCCAAATTTGTTCCAGTCTTTATTTCGTTTCCGATTTCAATACTAAATGAATCAGTTAATCTCGTTCAAGCTTGACTTTCACAATTACTTAATTACCTACATATTCCTGGACACAAATGATACGTAGCAATTGTAAATTTCTGCCCAAATAAGGGCGATGTATCGGGGAATGTGAAACGGGATGATTTTTCCTAGAGTTGAATCTCAGTTGAATTTATAACAAGAAATATATAGTTCGTTATTCTTAAAAACTCAGAAAATCTAATTTTATCAAACGTTACTCTATCTACTGTGATGAACAATACTTATATATACCTAATTCAACTTGGACATCATGATTATTACCAAGTTATAAAAACAACCACTTTCTCATCGACACCGTCCGGATCTTCAATCGATTTTAATGCACGAATCACAAATGCGAACAGGCTTATCCCAGCCCCGTCGAGAAACTGGCTTTCTATGCGTGGAACAATCCTGACAAACTCCACGACCGCAATCTCGGCAATGATGCAGAGGTGTTGCGTCCGAGAAGTTCACATCACAAACGCAGCAATTTGTTACCTCAGAGTCGGGTACCCAGTAGCTAGGCCTTACCGTGTCCTTGATCAAAGCTGAATAAACGAATACATGTTTGAGTAAAATCTGTTAAGCAATAACGGTGATAAAATGAACGTTTAGAGTAGCGAAAATACTTGACAACAATTGCAATTTAAAGAAGGCTTCAGAAAAGGCAGCGACTCACACTTTGAGTAATTTAGAACAGTTCCGACTGCGCTCAGCGTTGAAACAACATGTTCGGTAACTTTCCTTGCGCTAACGTCTTCAGAACTTTCATTCAACTCTTCATTAGAGTTGTCGTCCTTGGCGAAACAGGTATCACAAACTCTGACTGGAGTGTACCAGTTCCTGAGTGGTACTGGTTTTGTTTTTGACGAGCAGCCTGCGCAGAATCCTTCTCCACAAGCCCGGCAGTGATGCTTTGTATCAGTCGTTCCAAACGGTAGTTTACATTTATGACAGTGTCTGATTTCATTGTTTGGTCGCCAGTATGTTGGAGCAACTTGATCGGCGACCCAGGACGTCAATACTTTCGTCGGTTGTATAGAAACGTTGGTAACAGCTTCAGTTATATAAGAAACACCATCAATAACTCTTTGCGCAGTGTTCTGAGATGTTAGGGAAGCGTTAGTCTGAAATAAGTGATACAATATTCGTGAATAAGCATCAACAATTCGCCGCCAATTATCCTCAAAATTCGTACCGTGTTCCAAACGTGAGTTATCTCAGTTCTGACCGCCGCATCTTCGGGGTTTTTGTTTCCGTACCAAAACTGACGACTTCGGTATATTTCGCCGCAGTGTGGGCATTCGATAACGTACCCAGACCACGCATACTTTGCAAGTCCATACCAGCTAGCATCGCTCTGAGTTTGGGTCCGGCTGGTAACGACTACCTCGTTTCCATTGCTGTGACATTTCTTGCATATGTAAACCAAGTTCTCGTACTGATGCTGGTAACGGCATCTGAAATAAACATTGTTGTTGTTCTCTTTGATACTTTATGATACTAGTTTTTCATTATGCAAATTGGATTGATAACGATGAAATAATATCAACCTGGAGTCGCTAGCGTGTGGCTTTCCTTCGCGAAGGTGTCCCATGCTGTTACTGCATCTGCAATCACAGCTGAGGCACTTAACGGTGCAAGTAAAGTACTGATCTGGGAATAAAATGCTTGATACGTTTTCTATTTCGCCAGAAAATTTGTCATTTAAAATTTTCAATGTCCCATAGACCAAGTGGGGCCTTCTAGCCGAACGAACAGTCGTATTGTTCAATTCATTTTGAATCGCCCTTCTCAACGGCTGATAATTTGTGGGTGGATCTGGCGTCTGTACACCGACATATTTTATTGAGCTAAAAGCCTCAATTTCTAAACGCATTTGATCAAATCTCGTTCTCAGAATGTCTTCTGCGCTTTCTGTTGCATCTGAAATAATTTGGATGGTAAATACGCGATCAGTGAACATCTATCTTCTCAATATTCAGCCTTACTTACTGTTCGACAATGTTCTGGTATGCCGAGTCTCGTGAAATACAATAACACTCGGCCCAAGCGCGCTCAGCGAACCGAGTATGCCTTCTCTTTGTCCGACCGCTTGTAAAGCAGTTTGAAAATGATGGCTGTAAGCCCGCGAAGCTGCACCAATAAATGTAAACAAGTCTCGGTGGAGTCTTTCGGACCGAGTTCTATACACGACAATGTCAGACACTGCAAGAACTTTTAACAAAAGTCTCATTCTCTGGTTCTCATGAGCTGTGATTCCTGAAATGCAGAAAGAAGAAGTAGAGTAATCGTATGAAAAACAGGGGAACTATACATTCGTCTTCTGCTCCTTTGATCCCTTAATTCTGAAATTGGGGATAAGCTTACCCAGAAGTCCTTCTGTATCCAAACAAATGACCTTGAGCTTGGGGTCGAATCCTGCCCATACACCGAGGGTACAAGAGCTTTGTTCGTTTGAAGTTCTGAAGACTTCTTGCCCGCCGAAAAAGGTCTGATTCAAAGTGTGGCTCTTTCCGTCACCCGTGTTGCCGAATATCGACACAACTTTCAGCTTCAAATCTTTACTACCGCAATTTAATTTTCCAATAAAGTGTTCGGCGCTCGAAACCTTCAGATGTTCTCTACCGTCTATTAGCAAGAAGCTCTGCTCTTCGTTCGACGATT
Source organism: Tenthredo livida (assembly GCA_963992785.1). Taxonomy (NCBI): domain Eukaryota; kingdom Metazoa; phylum Arthropoda; class Insecta; order Hymenoptera; family Tenthredinidae; genus Tenthredo; species Tenthredo livida. The sequence continues at coordinate 32,666,354 of OZ023068.1, forward strand.
GGGGCGCAGATTTAGCTGAGAGCATCAGGTCTGGCCAAGGCATACTTCGACCAGTTTTTTGATCCTCACGATCACTGGTTGGCAAACTGTCCAAACTTTCCATCATCACTGAGCTGGTAGGATGAGATTTACAGCTCTGTCTCATCAGGTCTTCCACATTACGTTGATTCAGGGTGATCATATCTGTGAATATAGCATAACATGGATTACTGGCTCTTGCGGCATGGCGTGGCATATTAATTTTCCTATTTATCATAGGAATCGTCAATTAGTTGAGTAACGCATCATGACACAGCAATAAATAAATTTTTAGTCAATTATTTGTTCGAATGTTGATAATCTATTTAAGCTGTTTAAAAATTTGATCACATTCGTTGTGTGCTCAAGATAGAGTTTGAAAATAAATAAATAATGAACTGTATTTTCTTTTTTCTGTTGAGAGTCAGTGAATTACCTGTCAGAGTTCGAAAACGGTAATACGATGCGTGCTAGGCTGGCTGAATGAATACATCACAAAACCGAAATCAGACTAAGATTTGGGGGTTTGAAAGAGAAGAACTTGTCGCGTGGGGTCTAAATCACTACCATGATGATACACAAATCATTAGCTAATGCATTAGCTTTAAATTGCGATGATGTTAAATTAAAGATTATACTAAAGCGTTGACAAAAGTGAACGGTCGCTAGTTTCCAATTGAGTTTCGACCTTCGTACGTAATATGTAGTTCATGGCTATTCAAATCTGAAGAAAAAATGACGTCACTTAAATAAGTTGAGGCAGGTTACAGAAGATGGCGGTACTCAATACTTATCTCACGACAGATAAAGGAATGATATTTTATTTATCACTATACTAGCGTCAGATTGTTCTAATAGCTAATTGTATCATTATGATATCAGTAACTACATATATTTGAAGCGATAATGCCATTAGATCTTCAATTTCCAACCAAATAAACGAACAGTTTCAGCTACCTATTGTCATGACTTTGAGGTTATGAGGCATAGATTGCTCGTTACAAAATACAGAATGCCCTAAATCGTTCCTAAATACATTTTATAATACTATTATCTTGACCATTTTACATGGATACATCTTTCATTCAGCGTCACAATAGCGACAACGACAAGAGAATACCGAAGCATGATTAATGGCTCGGGTGCAGTAGCTGTTGTATACCATAAAAGGAACTTTATCCACGAATGATCTCCATAGGCTCGATATAGATATATATATTATATATATACATGTAACTGTTGTGCATTTACTTTGTTACAAAAATAAATAAACAAATAAATTTATAAACATTGGAAAGATCGTTTATCCCATTTACAAATTAATGCATTTCTTGATTAGAGTGGAAACGGGTGTATTAGCTGTATTTCTCAATAGCGTATAAATGATTATTACAGTAACTGCGCATATTAGAAATCGTGAAATTTTCATAATAACATTGGCTTACCGTGTTACTTGATTTCACAACGTATCAACATCCTTCACGATTCCGGATGTATTATCGATATACATACTTCATTCATTGAAACTGCTAAACACTGTTGATTTTGATGATATGAATTTAAGAAAATATAAAATAACAGTATTTATAAATTCAATTTCGCCATGCAGCGGCGAAGCCGTCAACTGTTCACGCGGACGAATTTGTCTTCTCCTTTACAGAATCGCGGCTGTAAACATGATACAGATGTATAGAAAACAGAAAAGTCAAGTTCAATATTGAAATAGCAGTGTTTTCACTTTGAGTTTACTCAACTGCAAAGAATATCTGAATTATCGCAAAGATTAGATAAATCTGATATACGAGCATAAATGAATAGAATATTTACTTGCAAACACCTCTATAAGTATATTCTATAAGAATAATATCCAAGATCCGTAATCAGAGCGTTCGGAATTCTAAGCTCAGAGCCCTTGCAGTATTTCAAACATAGGATTGATAATTACGCATTACTCTAAAGTCACGCGTGATTGTATGTTTAAATTTATTAAAATTATCTGTGACGCGCGTGTGTATTGATAAATTGCCAACTCTGACTCATAACTTAATGATAAGAAGGTGGGGGAGTGGCTATAATGATGAATCCAGCCACTAGTATAGGTATTCATACGATCAAACGCAGAAAGCGCTCTTTTCTTGTTATTCATTCATTCATTCATTCATTTATTCATTCATTCATCAAGTTTTAATTTCATTTATTGATTTATTCATTTATTTAATGCGGGTACTTTTTTAGGAATTGGAACTGCAGGCTTGAATACAACCCCAGCTGTATCATATTCGTGGTAGAGTTCCTCCGGGGATCTGAGAAGAAACGGAAAGAATGCATCGTCAATACCACAAGGATTATCTTTTGTTTAAATTATTACCATCGTCAATACTTACAATTTTCCAAACCCTGCTTCTAGACTACCTTCCCCACTGGTAGGAACTCCTATCGCGATATTTCTAGCCATTTTTTGAACCATTGGATGGTAGTGCCGCTGAATATAGAAAATCGAAAATTACTCTTGGCCATACTGCGCTTGTATATCTTTAGAAAGAATAATTTTCTCTAAAATTTACCTGTAGCGGGACGAGTTCCCACAACGCGGTACGTTGAGCGTTACAATATTCCGGTTCGTTCAACTCCGGATCATAGAAGCCGTCTCCTATTGAGGCGTCAGTGTCCAATAAAATATCGGCTGCTTTTCCAAGCTGCATAACGGTTTTCACGACAGCCAATGCTCCGAGCGTACCATTGTGCTCTAATTGCAGTGCCAAAATGCTTATTCGTTTCAAAAATGCTGTTAGTCGATTTTGCGATATCTTTTTGCGCCTTTTTACCAAGATGTTGACTAGCGTTCGCAGGATTATCAGCAGGTCATCATGATTTCTACCCGCACTTACGGAAAGTAGGTTTTTATAGAGATGCGCGTAAAACCTGAAGAGAAAATGAATGATAATGATCATCAATCAAAGTTTGAAAACTTTTTTGTATCAAATGAAAAGTTTTCAACGGTTCCCACGGCTTCGGTTACCTGGAGGGATCAATGTTCAAGGCTTCCCCTTGGCCGGATAGAATTGCGAAAACTGTTTCAACGCAATATAATTGCTCTTTCAATGCCAACGTATCACCTTCCATCAATTGATTCAAAACGTTTACCAAATCTTGATAGAACTCTAGATTGATGCTGTGTGCGAATCTGGAAAACAAAAGTTTCATGTATTTTCATATCGTTTGGGTAAAGGAACTTTGATACAATTTATTTTTCAAGAAAATAAAAAGTTAAACGTACTTAGCTAATCCTTGAAGAGTTACCGACAATATTTTACTATTCGGCATTTGTTTCAAGATTCTGAAATAAATGGTGAACACTATGCTCGTTATATCGGTCAACACGCGTTGTTTGCTCTGTTTGTTCTCTTCCGCCTTTGTTTCCATCATTTCCTTTTCAACCTGCTCTAGCTTTTTCTTTCTCTTTCGTTCCCGCTTGCTCATCGATATCAATTTCTGCTTTTGCATCTGGAGTTTCTTCTGCTTCAATTCTTCCTCTTTGTCTTTATCCAGATTCACCTCACTGATTTTCAGGGCCAATAATACACTCAGCATTTCTACACGGACTGAATGCCCTCGACTTTTCACGTACTGATTTATTCTGCGAACTATCTGCAAAGAGAGAAAGAAACGATTAGAAGATAACAACTATTTGGTATCGGGAAACGTTATTTAGGTAAAAATTTGAAGGATAGTTTCGCACTTTCTTCCGACGAACTGAAATCGGTAGAATTTACTACACGAGCTCTTACCACAAAAGACAAGTCTCCACGTTTGTCTTCTTTGAATATCTGAGTTACAGATTTGACAACAGTATCTCTTACAGTGGGCCATTTACTGTCCAAGTATGGAACTAGAAGGTTTGCGATATTAACAGAGAAATTGAAGTACGGATGAGCGACCAAGAGCTCGCACATACAATTTATAGCAATTTCTCCTAATCTCATTTCCTGTTCTTGTAACTTCCGCGTGTCTCCTCTCTTCCGGTTCAACATACTAGCGAATTTTTCAAGCTTTTGCAAGTATACTTTATAGCTTTTCAATATTATTGTTTCAAAATTTTGTAACTGAAGCGTTTCTTTTCTCACTGTAAAAATTTTCAATTCGTATTAAGCAGAGCCAGGATAAAAGAAATGTTCAACAGAATGTGGCGATAGTCTCAATTTTTGATAGTCTTGGATCTACTAAATCCTACTCACATTTAACACCCTCTTGGCTTATCTGTTTTATACTATAAGAGGGCAAAAGATCTTTGAAAACTTCCATCAACGAAACCATCGCCAATTTTCGCACTGTTATATAAACTTCTGGATGGTCTTCTTCCATGAGTGACAAAAGTACTTTGAAATTTCCAGCTTTAAGTTCAGGATTCTCCAATAAACCGCTCGACAAAATTCCAATCTTAAAACGACGGGATTGAAGTACCTCTTCCCTACAAGCCAAGAGTTCCGCTGTAGACACTGGTTTGCCGATGTCTATGGCTGCTTCGTCCTACGGGAAATATTTAACAAAATTAAAGGGAACACTATCAAAGTGAAAGAAAGATATAGGAAGTGATGCGATCTCTATTTCGGAATTTCAAGTTGACAAATGCAACTAACATTATCGTCAAGCACTATTCTCGGAACTTCTTTCAGTCACTCCTTACAATATACTCCAGGTTCAGATCCTGGTCGCTTGTTTCTCCTTCATCATCAGATTGAGGACGGTCGTTTTCATCTCTCTGATCAGTTTGGAACTGCTGTTCATCCTCGTCAAAGTTATCTTCTTCATTAGCCGTTGCATGACGTTCTATTAATCCATCTCGAGATTTTATCGGTAGAAGCATTCTGGTACGACTGTTTGTTACCGCAGTGTTGTCCGTCTCATTCTCATACCTCTCTTCCAAGTCGTCAATCTCTGCTGATCTTTTACGTTTACGTTTCTGTTTGGGGTCAGGTCTGAAATGGGAGAAGAGAAAAGGCATTGATTCTTAGATCTCTTAATTAAATATTACGCGGTAGCAGCTTATTCAACATGGAAATAAAAGGAGAGAACATACTCAGTCAATCGAATTTGTTTGAGAATGTTATAGCTTTTGTTAGATATTGCTTTCTTCAAGAAATCAATGTCCTCTTTTTCAACCATCTGAAGCATGTCTTCGCCATGGTCGCTTTCCTCTTCCTCTTCGACATCTTGGGGCACAGTTACAGCTGGCTTTTGTACCTGCTTCTGAGGTTTGCGGTTTCTACGACTCTTCAACTTTCCTTGTCTCGATAGTTTGGTCCTTGTTTGATTGTTCCTCTTCGTCTTGCTGATTTTTGGCTTTACTTTTTTCTGGTGAATTTACACAAATTGAAAAATATCGAGAGGCAAAAGGTACCACGATTCTATCTTATAAACATTAATATTGTAATTATTGTCGATTACATTCTAACACTCTTGCCAAGATAAATTGTGAATTAGAAATATAACTTCACAATAACGGGTAGTATCATCATATCGAGCTGATAATGTACCGACAATTTTTAGGCTATGTCAATTTTCGGAATCACACATAACATTTTTGTTTCTAATAAAATTTACTCACTCCCATATTGCAAGGTTTTTATATTTCGCTCGGTCGAAAACCGATGTATATCGTTATTACAATAATATCCTTCAAAATAATCTTGTTCTTCTTCTGCTACGCCTTTAACCTAATTCTAATTCATCTGGATAAAAAAATATTCAAACAGAAAGTCGAAAAAGCACGTGGAACAAAATATCATCCAAGGATAGTTGGTTAAAGTGAGTCGACGTCGATGTCCAAACACTGCATCCGTATATTCTACAAGTCGTCAAGATGTGACGTCAGAGCGGACGTTCGCGGAATTGTCTAACTATTCAAACTTTGCGTCTACTTGTCACTTTGAATACCTTGACATTTGAATGTTATATTTTCGCAATAATATAATATTTGAATTAATGATGTAATGGATATATGGTTCATGATATTATATCATTGCGTATACTAAAAATCTCTCCAATATTCGAGAATTGTTTATAATTGTATTATATTTTATTTTAAATAAACTCAAGATCATATTACAGTTTCAATTTAAGTTCGCCTTTAATACCTAACATAATATGGACATAAATAATTAAATTTTATTTCTTATCATTTTCTTATTTGATACCTATTAGTACCTATTACTTATTACTAATTACATTATTTACTAAATGGTCGTACTTTTTTAATTCTATTACTCTTCTCACAATTGGTCTGCATACAATTGTTTTCCGGGGTATTGAGTAATTACCTATTATATTCTCATCGGCGGTTCTAGGAGTATTGACTATTAGATTACTCTCTGAGGTTGCTATACTTTCAGATGACATCGACGAACTTGTTTCTTCAATTATTTTCAGGGTCTGAGATTGTCTTACTGACTTGTTAGATCTGCTGTTTTTATCCGTCAGGCGTTTTGCCCTTTCACCCGATTTCCCTAACGCATTGTCATCGTGTAAATAAGGGGCTCTGGTAATGCTAGAAGAATTAGTACCACCTTCTCTGTTTTTGAGGACATTTATATTTACATTTTGCGAATATAATAGATTATCTGCATCTGTTAGTTTACTGTTTCCAATATTAACAGTGGAATCCCGATTCTCCAAAACTCTTGCCTTCTCGCTTCTATCCGCAACTTTATTCAGCTTCTTTCCTATTTCATTATTATTTCCGTCGTTTTTGTCCACGTAATTGATCCTCAGGTCCGTTATTTCGGCGCCTTTTTTTTTGTAGGTAACAGACAACTCGGTGTCGTTATCCGCGTTAATCCAATGTGGCAAGAACGGGGGTTTTTCATCAACCTGAACCGGTGGTGCTTCAAACTGATCACGACGTTCCAGAAATTTTTTCCTATGCTCGTCAGATTCCTGAATACTCTCTGTCTCGCAATCAGTTGCTGCAGATTTACGCACTAATCTTAGTATCTTTTCTCTTCGAGTATCCTAGAAAATAATATGTAACGAAAAATTCTGTGGATCTTCACATGTATACATTGTATACGTAGTTATGTATTTCCAAACTTATTATAAAGAAAAACTTGCTTACCGCATCATCCATTGACATTATGTGGTAGTAAAGATCAACGAGGTAATAATGAGTACGAATTGAAACTCGTTTTTATTTGTTGTAACGTTTCCTATCTGCGTATTGATAAACTATAATCTGACATTGAAGCAATATATCTTATCAACAAATCATCGGTCCGGTGTATACCTACACACCTAGCTACTATTTTTTTACCAATAGATCGCAGCTCAAACACGCGACTAATTGAACAGCGATACATTATCTTTTACGCTAGCTTAATATGATAGCTACAAGACATTATAATCTCGAGATACAAATATACATATAAAAACTAGAGGTATAGAAGTCCTCATGAGGTGTATTAAGCGCGTATATTCGGCCTGCTTTCAACCGCAGTGTTGAGTGTAGGTAAAACCGTGATTACTGTGTTTTATACATTGTTTTTTTTAAACATTTTCACGAATCTGTTAGTTCATTGTTCGACGTTATAACTTAGAAACAATTAAATCTGTTTTATAGCAGCTGTACCGTCTTGGTTTGACAATTGTTGTAGAGCAAATTGGACGCGCAATTCAACGCAAGCCATGTTTTCTTCGATAATAGTCTGCACGAGTGTTGCCTTCTTTTTCTGAAACAACAATCAAGTTACAAGTTACTTTTGTTTCTCGCACCTTTCTAATGTATATAGAAACCAGCTTATTTCACCTCCAGCATTTGATTATCCATCGTCAGTTCAATTATAGCTGCCTTTTCCGATTCGTCTGGAGTACGGGAAATATCCTTGGGTTTACTTTTCTCATAATCTTTATTTACCAACAATTCAGCTAGCCGTTTTATTTCACCACGCTCCTCGGCGATTCGCGATCTTAGGGACGCTTGCATTACCAACAATTCTCCAAAGATGAGTCTCTGTCTTAATTCGTCTTCGCTTTCGACACACAACTGTTGAGCTGTAATGAAAACAAAAAAAATCAAACAAATAAAATAGAAGATTTATTTTACATCAGAAACATGATACGTACCAGTTTGAGTCACTTCTACACCGACTCCATTAACAATCTCAATTGGTTGTTGTTGAATAACTGGGGGCTCCGGTTTCTCCTGGACATGTTTAACTTGCGAATTGCGTTTACTTGCCGGGAACGTTCCAGCTTTCAACGTTACTTCGGGCGCATCGCATTGATCCTTAGATTCATCCATGCTTTGAGAACGACTTTCCTTTCTGACCACATCGGCGGTAGGTAGTGGTTGATGGTCCGATATAACATGACTAGTGTCTTCCTCGGGAACTTGTTTGGCTTTTTGAGAATTTATATCAACGTTGCATTCGTCACTGGATTTCAGATCTTCTTCCATACTCTTCTGCGCCGGGCCTTCCAATTTTTGCACATTTTTTAATTTTCTCTGAAAGTGTATTCGATTAATTACTGGACTTACTTATAGCTGAAGTACACTTAACATATTAGGAATCTATTCTTTCTTCATTTATCTCAAGAATCTGTTTGTTCCTTTGCCCCTTGAAAAAACTGCGCTTTGAGACTCACCTTCAGCTGTGTAATCAGCCGTTGTACCTCCCACAATTGTTCCTCTCTCAATTTGGTAACAAATCCGGCATTCATTTGCATGTGAATTTGAGAGAGCAACGATTCTTGTTTAGCCAATTCAGCAGCTATACTATCAACAGTGTCTGGTAAGCTTGGGCTACCAGACGCCAACGGTGGAATATACTTTGTTAATTCAACGTTTGGAAATAAAGCTTTGCAATGTAGTAATAAAGCCAAGAGCAACCGATGGCTCATTTGTAATACTGGACTTAGCTGCATTGCTACAGACTGTGCGTTCATTTTTGTAGTCTTTTCCTGAAATTTTCAAAACAAATACATTTCGATAAGTACTTGGTAGGAATTCGAAAGATACTCAATACTCACATGTGCCGTAACGTGATCCAAGTGTAAGATCACCCACGCCAGAAGCACCCTGTTACATTCTGGCAATTGGCGTGCTAAATGGATCAGCTGTGTTTCCCGCAACGCCACTTCTTTCAAGGAAGCTGCCTGCTCAAATCGGGAAACTACTTCACCATTCTGTAGTATCGGTTCAGGCAGTTCTCTGCAGGGTGAGATAACTCTGGTTATTTCATATCTTTATAAACATCTCTATACTTATGGATTATTATTTCGGCTAACAACCTGAGAAATAGTATTAATAAACTTGTAGCGACCATAGGATCAAACTCTGAAATGTCTACCGGTTCTCGTTGATTGTAAAGTTTTCGAAGATTTTGAACCTTCGATTTTACTCCTGATACTCTGTACAGGCCGTCTACAGTCATTCCTGAAATAATTCACAAGAATAAGCCCATGTAATGAAAAACTAATCTGTACCAGACAACTTTAGTCACATAACGTTCTATTCCAATACTTGCCATATTCTTCTATGTAATCGATGCAATTCCTCACAACTAAAGGTAGTTCAACTCCGTCGTGACAACGACCTCTTTCAACAGCCAACTGTAGACTGACCCCAAAGATTGGTTGTTCCTCTGAAAAATGTTCAACGGTATGAGAATTTTTGTGATAAATGAACAGATTTGACTTTCTCCAAATATTGCCTTACCACCAATGTCGAGAGTTTCATCCCCATGTTTCCTTTTCTTACGATCCTTCAACTTTTGTTTAGATTTGTCTTTATCCTTGTCCTTGCGTTTCTCCTTGTCTGTGTCCTTGTCATCTTTGTCCTTCTTTTTCCTGTCCTTTTCTTTGTCAGTTTCCTTGTCTTTCACAGCGTCCTTTTCTCTGGACTTTTCACGCTTCTCTTTCTTCGACGGAAACTTGAAGGTTTTTGACTTTTTTGATTTCGAAGGACTCCTGGAATACATTTTACACCCTCTTTATCTTCAGATAATTAGATGTACGACATCAAACGGCGTTTGGCCTCTGTATAAATTCACCTCAACATTTAGCTAATCTCTTCCGCCTCGTAGGTAGAAAATTAGAACTTTGCAAAGGAAATAAATGTTAGTTAAATAAAATGTGATAAGTACGATCATTATCGTCAGGTCATAGCAGCTAGAGACAAGACTGTTGTCTGACATGTTCCACAGTTTCTATTGATGATAAATTGAACGAAAAACACTTTCATATCGCGGTCTAATAGCGACGGTTGCATTAATAACATCGTCAATGTAATTATGCCAGACTTGCTAACGAACGATAATCAGCGATATCTATTTATGACTATTATGTCGATGAATTGAACCTATGGTAACGTGATGATAAATTTAGCAATTCAATACTTAGTTTCGACGTCTTCATCCGGGGAGCTCTCACCCTCTAGGGTAGCATAACCACGATCTTTTTTGTCCTTTTTGTCCTTGCGCTTACCGATTAGTAGCTCTTTTCTTGACGGTCTATCATGACCGTCGTCGCTGACTGTTTTAAAATACGTATGATCATGTGTGAATTATTTTCTAGACAAATTTCTAGTCAGGCATAATTAACGAGGGTTATTAACCCCCCATTATTATAATTCATATCTTACAATCGCTCTCGTTACTTTTTCGGCCTGATTCCGACGCGTACAAACCGGGAAAATCCTTTTCCACGTCTGGACTCTCAAAATCCATTTTAGGATATTGAAAACAGTAGATTCTATTTCGAAGCTATTAGAAAAATCACATCGTCTTGACAGCTACGAAAGAAAATATTTTCATACTATGATACTACATCTACAATCGTGTCTCGTGATGTAATTGAACGATGATAACAATCGCAACAATTGATAACAATGCAACAATCTGAACACTCAGACCTTAAAGGTGCTATTTCATGAGCAGTAAATTTGCAGCCAGCCTCACATGCCTTGTCTAACTATAAAGATAGATGCTTGTGCGTTGTGACTAGCTAAACAATAATTCTATCTTAATATTTTCATTCGCGTTTACAATCTTGTAAAATATCGAGTACCGGTTTGGGCGAAGGATTTTTTTAGTGCGTTTTATGTCCAAGTCCCGTTTTTTTTTTTAATACTACATCCATAATTATTTGTCTGCTGTCAGTTGTGACACTTGTGAGTATATCTTGATTTCTGGAATAATATAATCACTCGATTCGTGTGACGATCAATGACAGACAAATTTCTCACTCGTGAATCGTGATCGACCATCGACGCTAGCCTCACATTCTACTTGCGATTTGAATGCTTGAATAAGTGATTTTAAACCAAACTTCAAGGAAACCCGACTTTTTATCCTTTACAGTTTCTTCTACGATTTCTTCCGCATTACATAAGCATTACAGCTTGTTTACTCTCCGTCTTAGGTCTACTATTGATTTGCGCGCAATGCCCAAACGTCAAAACACTTTTGTTTAGACAATATAAATCGCGATTCGAATTACTGAATTCTCGTCTCTTGTTGAACTCGTGAATCGTGTCTTCTTTCAGTCGAAATGCCTAGTACAATCCGCACCGTTCCGCTTCACGTCGGAAAATGTATAGAAGACCTGGCGCACGAGGTTGATAAAGTTAAATTGACTGGAAAAGTTCCTAGCATGGTGTGTAAAACTCTTGGCAAATTACTCGACAAAGGAGAGAAGCACAGATTGAACGGCGACGACGAAATGGCTTACATATATTTCATGAGATGGATTGACTGCATTCGGTGGCTAAAAAAAACCCCCGCCTATGAGAAGAACAGAGATTTGCTAAAGCCGTACGTCTCGGGAACTAAGGTAATTGAATTGAATGGATATTTATGGATTTGTTTAACGGGAGAGAAGAGTAAGAAATAGTATATTATATACCTAGGGCAGTAAAATAAGGAAGGTCCCAGATCACATGTAATTGTCGTCCGAGGCGAAGCCGAGGTCGACATACATGTGATCTGGGGCTTTCTTATTTACTGCCCGAGGAGTGTATACGATTTTTCGAATCGACGGAGCCGAAAAACGGGAACTTCGTTCCGCGCAGCGGGACGAAAGTTGTCGCTTTCAGCCCGGAGGTGAGAAAATTAAGTATAGTTTTCATATGTACTAATGACGTTTACAGGTCACCGAAATACTAGAACTTCTAGAAAACATGGCTAAAAGATTAACGGATAGATACGAAGCCAAAAGATTGGAGGATAGTTCTAAAGGGATCGCTAATACCGTTGAAAAAATGAAAATCCAACCTGAGCAGACTAACAATGATGATTTGCTGGACGAAATGGGAGACATACAATTAAACTTACCCGACACACCGACCGATGATCCGGCCAATAAGGAACCTGAAACTTCAATAACTTGTATGGAGATGTTCCAGGAAATGAAAAAGCTACGTGACCGAATGATAATCATCGACATTAGGGACGAAGACGATTTCCTAAAATCACATATCACAAGCGATCGATGCATAAACATTCGGGCTGAATTGATTAGGCCTGGGTAAATTGCGTTTTTCGTTTAGAATCATTGTACTGGAACCATGAAATTGATCGCTATTATTTTTTCAGAATTAACAATGCTGAAGGTTTATGTTTTAAACATGTTTCAGAAAATTAGCAACCGATATCTTCAAGTCTTTGAGATCGGTGGGCAAGACAGTTCAAATTATTGGTCATAGAGATCGAAAACACTGCGACCTGGTAGTTTTGTTAGACTGGCAGACAACCAAGGCTTCGTTGAAACCAGCTGATCGATTACATGTATTGAAAACAATTCTGTGGGATTGGGATCCGGGCGTCGTGTATAATAAGATACTTGTGCTAGACGGGGGCTACAAAGAATGGCTGAATTGTTTTCCTACTATCACTACGGATCCGAACGTAACAGTGCCTGATGCCGAAGGCAATAACATCGCAGAGATGTTGGAGGAAGTTGAATATCCCGAGCTAACACAATCGGATGAAGAACAACCAATGGTAAATAATGTCAAGCCCAAACCGATTCCAGCGAGAAGCTTGAAGCCCAAGATGAACAACCAAAAAGATCTGATGAATAATAAGTCTGAAACTTTGGAGAGTGGAAAAAGCGATGGGCCAAACTCGTATAATACCAACAAAGTTAAGATGCCTACGGTCAATATGTTCCACATAAAGGCCCAGAGAATTATCACCGATAATGCACTTATCGATGGGACAAAATCAGCCGTAGCTAACAAGACTGCGGATAATTTTAACGTCAATGATTCTAAGCTGAACTATAATGGCAAAGTACGTAATGCGATCAATAAAACGATGGAAAACAATATACCAAAGCCAGTAATCGATCGCACCAGCAAACCTGGTACTCTGAAAATTTATGACATTCAGTCGGAGAAGATACTCAGTTTATTAAGGCAGGAGAAAGAGGTGTTGAAGAGTCAGGTGAAATTGGAGAAGGAGAAACTGTTATTGGAGAGTCAATTATTTGGTAGAGAAGACAACGAGGATGATGATTTTCAAGAAAAAGATCGATTGGTGAAACGAATTGATGTGCTAAGCTCGATTATGAGTGAAAAGGTGAATGGATATCAGATTTCGATCTTTTGACTCCTTGTTTATTCTTCGTTAGACCCAATCCCAGTACTTCTCAAACTAAATGGAATAAATGTTGCTTTTTTTTTTCTTATACAGGCAAAAGAGAATGCAGAAATTAAATATAGACTGCAGAAATACAGGCAGGAAAATATCGACGTCGAACCTTCGTACAAAGAAGAGAAAACACAACTTGATCTTGATATTGGCTTAGCTGAATCTGACGTCAAATCTTTGGCTATTCAACGAAAAGTATTCACAAGCAAAAGGGACAAGTAAGAGACTAAGTCACAATTTTCAACAGAGTTTTATACTCATTTATATTGATTATTACATTCTATCACAATACTTGTCTGATCATTAGGAAACTGGAAGAAAATCTGGAAATGAAACAGAAAAATATGTCCACCCCGCCCCGCGAAACTTCACCAGATACTCATAGAACACCTTTGAAATATGATGGACCGTCGCCAAACAGCGGTCTTAAACGATCATATTCCAGTCCAAACCTAGCGCAGGTAAAGAAGTTAAAATTACAACACAAAGTAAATACCTGCTTTTTACTTGCTTACTATAAACAGATTGTTTGAAATTCTGGTAATTCATATGTTGTAAATACCTGCTTTTTAAGTTACGTAACTGCAAGCTGTATCGCAATCATTGAACTTCATTAATTTCTAAGTTTTCAATCATTTCAAATCTCTCCACGAATTTCAAACATTCTGTTTTTTTTTTTTTTTTGGGACGGGGAATTTGTATGATCATATTCCAGTTTGAACTTGAGTTATTTTGTTAGATTTTCTCCAGAGATTTGTATAGTTTTCGTTTTACTTTCTCATCATATCTTTAGAAATAAACAAAATCGCTAATGGGTTTAGATAAAACGATCAAATTTCATACAATTCCCCAATTTGCTTCAAGTTATTTGCAACGATTGAAGCGAATACATTTTTTTTGAATGATCTATCAAGTTGGAAACTCGCAAGGAGTCTGGCGGTCGGGGTCTGGATAACAATATGCCCCAAGTGGACAGGACGTCGAAACCCCTGCAACAGCTACAACAGAACAAGAACATCATCGCGAATAACTCTTTTACCAACAAACAACCTCTGAGGAGGGATCGGGAGCAGAGGATGAATCCTATCTACGGGGATGTGGTAATGCTTATTTTACTCTTTATACAGTTTACTTATTTTCAACATTTCCTATCGCATGGATAAATACAGCTACTATTATGAGAATTATTATTCATATATTATTATGAACATTCTGATCATTCAGGAACTCAAATTCTTGGAACAGACTTGAATAGATGAGTAAAATCGATCATTTATCAAAATTAAAGTCGTTGCAAAAGGTGTGATAGTATGACCCGCACAAAAATATATCTGTTTCTAATTTTTTTTATTTTTTTTATTGCATTAGGAATATATTACAATATACTTATTTCCAACGTTATACTATAATTGATGTCCGTGGTAATGCTATTATGGAGAATTAAAGCAACGTCACGTTTCAGAATATCTCGTGGATTAAATATAGAAGTACTCAAGTCTAAAATAAGAATCCAGATATTTGTACTAAATTTCTGAACAAATATCGCAGAGATAAAACGAAGCTCAAATATTTTGCGACTTTTATAATTCTCCAATGTCTATACTCAACTTCAGATAAAATTTATAACGTACTGAAACACGAAATTTATAGACTTTATTTTTTATTTTTTACTCGAAAGTATTGTCTTGATTAAAAATGTATAAATCAATTACGAATAATTTTTATCTTATCTGATTAATGTGACGTATTTAAATTATGGATTGATTAGTAGAACAGGAAGTTCTCTAATTAATATTATTTCTTGTAATTGAAATAGTACTACAGGTGTTTTGAAAATGTAAATTTGTGGGAAGTTATTGCAAATTAAAATGTTATCACAAGCCATTGATAACACGCATACGAGATATTATGATCAAATTGAGATAACAAAGTTATGTGCTAGTTGTCTCCCAGTTCTCAATATTACCTAGTTCAGTTTGATCAGGGAGCTGGTGCTTGATAGTAATGCAGTTTTATTTTTAACATATACGATATAATACTCTATAAATTTTTTCTTGTCAACGAAGCCTCAGTCTTTCTGACATCAGATTACCTTAGAGTGTTCACGTTCACGCCCGGCTTTGTGTGTATATATGAGTGATTTATCTTAATTCCCCAATATGATATAAGTTTATAGCAATACGATTATTGCTTATTAGACAACGCAAGTTCTCAGGGAAAAAAATGGTGCAAATTAAATTTTTCAATGTGGTTGACAACAGTAATCCTGTGAGTATTTATTTACAATTGTAAATGGAATGTTAATCAAACTGTTAGTCATTAAGCCTAAGTTATGATGACGGTACGAATATCAGAAAAGATTTTTAGATTTGGCTCGCAGACACCTATCGTTACTTGACCTTGCCTGTTATCACACATAAGTAGATAGCGCGATCTATTCGGTCGTTGATATGCTATTAGTATAATCCGAAGTTTATTTCACATGGGATAGTTCTATTTTCACCAACGATAGACCAGATATCTTGAATTTTATCTGGACCACCAGATATGTTCTTGCTTACAATTAACATTGTGAAAATACAACACTCGTACAGGTCATGCATAAAATTGATATGATTCAACAATACTAGAAAGATAATCTTATCAAACTCTGCCAGGTCAATGCTGGGCTGATAATAGGAACAGAAGCATCTGCAATTACCCAACAACTGACTTCTCAATCAATAATTGATTTCAAATCAGATTTTCCTAAGTACGTACCAAGAGTATAGACTGAATATCTCACGTGCTGCATATTCACGTTTGCCAATTAGTGGGCATGTGGATGTGTACGGAAGCATGGGTGACCTGCAGGGCTTCCCAATCCAATCTAATGACTAATGTCCAATACACACATGCCCAGCCAATAGACCACAAGGAGACTGAATAATAATCACCCACCGACTAGGTCTTTCCCAGTTTCTCTTTACTTCAAGTTGAAAAAAGTAATGAACGGCAGAAATTTTAGTGGATTTACCGATTTCAGAAGCGGAGTTGTGCCAATAATTTATACATTGTGGTACCGGTGGTTCAATTTTTCCTTAAATATAAACACAATAGCTTTTTAACAAATGAGAGAAATTTCATCAATGCAATGGAATATAAATTATGCATTAATTATATTCCTGGAAGAAATTGTTGAACGAAACATGCCGATTTTTAAAAGAATAAATTGCCTAGTCCAGGGTTTAACTTACAAGTTTTATTCGTCTATTGTTAAATAAAAAACTACCTTGCTGGTGAGCAATTATGGTTTATACTAGACTGCATAGAAAACTATCGCCTCAATACATCATCAGTTATTTCAAGAAGGTAAATAAAGCGGGGAATCGAAATTAGTTCTCATCGGGAATCGTCTGATATGATCAGAGATCTGGATACTTGATATCGATTGTGGAGAAGATTGAATATTTTCATTAACAATAAACTCAACCAATATAAAACCAAATTACGAAGTACGAATTCATAAACTCCGGGAATGAAAACAATCACTTCACTTCTGAAATTCATAAAATATAACTGAATAAAATTGAACTAATGTGATCGAATTTCCTACTTCTTCAGCATCCTGGAATAACTGGACTGAAGAATCTTGGGAACTCCTGCTATATGAATAGCATAATACAGTGTCTGAGCAACACAACTAGCTTGGCAAGATATTTTATCCAAGGTTCTTACACCGACGATCTAAATACAAAGAATAGAAAGACTGATACCCTAGTTGTTGAAGAAGTTGCGCAGGTGATCAAGGCGTTATGGTGTGGTCATTACCGGAGTATATCGCCACGAGATCTCAAGGTAGTGTGTCCAAGATTTTCAATAAGATGTTATTATCTGTTATTTCGCAGTATATACTTTTCTATACAAAGTTCGCCAAGAGCAAAGGAAAACCTAGAAGATTATTGATTTATTGTTCTGTACCAGGTCGTCATTGGTCAGCAACAACTGCAGTTCGAAAATTACGAACAGCAAGACTCACACGAATTTCTAACATTCCTGTTAGACTGGATGCACCGCGATCTTAAAACGGTAAGAATAAAGAGACCTGTTCTAATGTGAAGCGGTTTCATGTTAACTTTGATTCATTATTATCATGTAAATCGTATTTCTTACTATACGCAGACGGCAAAACTGGAAATAGATCGATCTATCAGTAACGCCGAAAAGGAATGGGACAAAGCGATGGATGGTCACACCTCGATTATCTCGCAATTATTCTTCGGGCAACTCAGATCCACCATCAGCTGTGCAACGTGTGGAAACAGCAGCACTACCTACGAAAATTTCAACAGTCTAACACTATCCCTTCCGGATTCCATTCGATGCACTTTAGACGTGAGTTTTCTGATTATTAGATTTTTATGCAACTATAAGAGGTAGAAACTAATCAAATAAATTTTCTCCCAAAGTATAAGTAGAGTAAAAGCTATGCCTTCATCAAACAAAATTTCATTTCTTCAGCCTCGTCAGAAGTCGGATTAAAATTGCAAATGAAATTTTCTAGAATTGTTACTGCCTTTATTTTTCCAATTTTTCATGTTACGTTCATAAAATAACTATAATCATACTTTCAGGATTGCATAAGAAAATATCTCAGCGGGCAACGAGTATCTGGATGGAGATGCCCGAATTGCGAAGCTCCTAGAGATGCAACGAAAAAATTCGACTTCATCAAACTGGCACCGATCATCGTTGTTCATTTGAACAGATTTGGCGAAAGTGGTGGATGGATACAAAAAACAAATACTGCAGTAGATTTTCCGCTTCTTTCACTCGACTTAAGAAGCTACGTAGTGCATGAGGCTGGTACAAATACAACTACCACAAACTCTTATCAACAAACATACAATCTATACGCCGTCTCGAATCATTACGGAACAATGGAAGGAGGACATTACACCGCCTACTGCAATAGCGCATCCCAAAACAAGTCAGTACCTTGGAAAATTTCTATTACAGCCTCATTTGTAAATTGTCGAAGATGTTTTTGCGATAGATTCTTCTATGTGCACAAGTGAACAAATTAGTGAATGAACAACGACATTAGAAGCTGTGGTTTTTTCATTATTGTCGATATTTTTTTGAATATAGTAGGTGATGTACTTTTCCTAATTCTCTGCTCTGTCATTTCCAGATGGTACAAGTACGATGATCATACAGTGAGAGAGGTTCCGTCAACGGAAGTTAAATCGCAAACTGCTAGCGCCTACCTACTCTTCTATACATCTGTTCCAACTTCGCCCTACATGGTCATGTAGTGCAGTATAGTTGTGGAATGCCATTATCTAATAATCAGGGTGCATGGAATTTGTTATAGACAAATCGAGAGACAAGAAAAAATGAAAACCCTTTACTGTATAAAAAAAAAAGCTTTAATTTACGATTCGATTTCAAGTTCAAATATGGTCAGCTGGTATATTGTTCATGAAAAATTCCGTGTCTACAACAGCTGTACTCATTGTACATATTATCTTAAATTAAATTCAATGATGATACACGAAAAGGGACAACAGATTGTGGGTTTTGACGCCTGCATTTTCATCAACAGATCTTATATTATTAATGTTATACATTCTCACATCTACAATACATATGTGGAAGTTACACCAGTTTCAGTGGTAATAAGCAACTTGCTTAGAAACATAAATATCGTATGAATACTGTATCTATTCTAGACTGGCGGGTCTTGATTTTTGCTGCCTTTTCTTTTATCTTATTTTGTGACTTTAATTTGCAAGCATCTTGTTGTCGTGCCATTAACTAGTCTATATTATGTATAAATGTTATTACGACAATGCATGATTTTTGCTTCAATTATACTTTCTCTGCTAATGCTTTAATAATATAATGTCCAAGGAGTTGCGTGCTTATACATATAATACCACACATACGACGTAGGTGTGAATGAAATAGATAGCGAGAGAGAGAGAGAGAGAGATGTGATATTTTTGGTAAAGCTTAATATATTGATTACGTTCTTATTTGTATTACTACAGGGGCGAAATTCTAGATCATAATAATTATGTAGTTAGGTATTGCCTTATTAAGAAAATCTTACCATAAAATGCTATATGATTAGTAATCTTTTTTGTAAATATAAGCGTAAGTTCTAAGTACCTAAATAATGTGTTTAAATGAAAGGTTTACTCAATGTTCGAAAAAATAAGAAAAGGAAAGAAAGAAAGAAAAAAAAATGAGAATATACGGATCATAAGTATATCTGTATTGATATGAGTATACCTATATATTCACAAACTCGCAAGCATTCAGTACAACGCTGGGCATCGTTACTTGCTTATCTATGTTATAATAGTTCATCTACTAGTTCCTCATTTTCTGTTATATTTTTCTTTTTATTTTTCTTTCTCTCCCTTCACATTATTTGAAACAATTTAGTTTATTTATGAATTCTCAATTAGATGTGGAAAATATAATAACACGATTGAGATGTCAATGTTTCACATTGATGCCTGCGAGCGAGTATAAGGACAATATGTTATATTGTATGCGTATGCCTTTAGCAAGAAATCAGTATGAAGATTCAAATATTTATATCTGAATTTTTCGATTTATTTATTTAACAGTTATACAATAAGACAATGATTCCTTATTGAAAAGGAAAGTTTCTGATGGAATCTGGCCGAGTCTATGTCGCAGGGTATAACATAGTTTTCATTTATTAAAATACATTCCACGACATGGGTATAATATAAGGGCCAGAATGAAACGGACCTTTTTTATTAATTGTACAGAATACCTAAGTATATTAATATACAGAAATATGATGTTAGTTCTATATTATTTATCAACCATGTTATTGTTATTATTAATACTATTATTTTTATTATCCATGTATTACGTGAATTAAGATGACTTAAAAATATGGTTGTTGTATAAATGAATGAATTTTCTGAAAAACTACAAATACATATATAATTTTTGAAACTTTCACAGAAAACCTGCGTCATTCGTATAAGTAGTACCAATCATTTATAAGTATAGGATAGGGAAGTAGGGAACTTGTCATTTGATTGGTTTATCAAGAAGTTATATACTATTCATTATTGGTCCAACTCGAAATGCTTTATTTATGGTTTTTCGTTGACTCAAGAGAGGGTGCACCTTTCGATGTCTCTAGGATTGATAAAGAATTTGCATTTACTTTCACTGCAGAGTGCTGCAGATCGAGGCATCGTTAATATTCGTTAGATATAGGGGACGCGTATTCGCAGCTCGATTTGCATTGATTTATTTTAATTATCTGTTGTGATTTTGAGTAATAGCTGTTTCATTCGACGATCACAGAATTGGAGGTTTGAAGCGGTTTAATAAAGAATAAACCTTCGATGCAGGTGCTAAAATAACAACGTGAGTATATATTTTTTTTTTCTTCGTGCGAATAAAAAATGTCTTTCCAAATAAATAGCGATATAAGATATTACATCATTCGAGATACATAAATACATGTTTTCAATAAATGCAACAAGTTGCAGGACGCTTCCTTGTTAGTATGTTTTTTTTTTCACTCATCCACAAATCTCTCGATAATAATCTGATGTTAGGAACAGGCGTTGTTGTACGATCTATTTTTTCTTCTATCAGAAAAAATCCTTCTATAGCCCAAATCTTGTGGTATTTTATCATAATTAGACATAATACGGATATAACGGTGTATCCAAACGCGACATAAAGCATGTGGCGTCTTTTTTTTTGTCAAACATGGACGTCGACAAATGGTGCTTAATTTTTGCTCCAAAAAAAAAATTACTGCAAATATATTCGTTGACACCAATTATGGCGATATTTACGCATGCAGCAACCTAATAATTGGAATTTAGGGATAATTTCAGTCTTATGATTTGGTAAAGATCGATTTGAGTGTATAAAAATACGGCTATCGATGATTATTATTATTATTATTATTATTATTTATTTATTTCCCATTAGCCTTGCGTCGTAATTTTTCTGTCCCAAATTATCCCCTACGTTGTGTAAATTGTGTAAATAATTTTGGCGGGACGACGATTGTCCCGATGAAATTAGTCGCGCGCGACATCTAGCGGTTGTGTTCAGGTCGGGTGTCTGTGCTCCGTTTTGACTTGACAGGCGCGAGTTCGCGCGGGTCGTGCTTCGACGGTGGTCGCGGTAGTAGTAGCGTTGGCAGTGGGAAGTAGATGGATAGGCAGAACGCGCGGAGGCGTTTTCCAAGGTTTGTCCGAAAGGGAGAGATATATATTTTATAATTATTGTTAATATTGTTAGTATCTTCTCTCGATTGTTTCCCGACTTTCTCCGTGATCCGTTTCCTACATTTCTCTGCACGAGGGTTATACTATTATTATCACGAAAACTCGGATTAATCGATCGCTGACAAATATTCTCGGTAAACGCCGCACCGATCAAACAGTTGCCAAAAATAAAAAAAATAAATCAAATACCAACAGATTCGTGTGTGATACACACACACACACACGTACACTCAAGTATGTGTGAACGTTATACAGCTGTGCGTACCGAAATATGTATGATATTCCGTTGGGCGTATAGTTTCGATAATTAACACACAGCTTAAATGAATTACGAATAAAATCGAGACTAAATATTCATTGCCGAATGTTCGGTTCAATTATTTTGTGTCTCCATTGCGGTTGTTGGGTTCTCTATATTGCTTCGTAAAAATATTTGGATAAACTCGCATGTCGTTCTTTGGCCTGTATTTGCGCGCACCTGACGGTAGTTTTTTAGCGTTTTCGGCACGTCGTTTATACACGTACGCATACATACATACACACACACACACACACATACCATACTTAATTGATGTTATTTGCTCGAGAGCATATCGTTGTTTTTCGTTTGTGTGCGTGTGTGTGTACGCGTCTGCGATGAGAATATTACGGTGCGTCGTGTACGTGACGGTCATTAGTATATCTCGTAATACTATCATGTATACATATATCAATTCAATGAGTGATTGAAATTAGGCGAACTAATCAACCGAAATTATTAGATGTTAACAACAATGTCATCGGCTTCGGCGCAAGGTATCGCGTTTATTTCCGTTTACTATTATTATTCACCTCTTTGCAAATTACGAGATAATAATACTTCGCTCGATATAGTAGGTATAATATACCTATAGAATATTATAAAACTGCCTATGTATTCATGTTCATTCCGTTAGTTCGAACAATCAAGAACAATTTTATTTTTTTCTATGAGAAAATAATTCTTGTATACCTATATCATTTTGTAAACAACTAAACCCGCGATTGCGCAATTACCGTTAAGATACATACACTAGACTCATACAGGCAATGAATGCGTCGAATATTATTTTTAGCTCAAACCAAGTTGATCCGCATGTTTGAAAAATATATATACGGTATAACCAAACGACTAAAATATTATCTTTATCTATTTTTACGTATTTTCAAATGTAGTATTACATGCTCCCCCTCCTCCGCCCCTCCCCTCTCTATATCCTTATTTTTACATTACCAAAAACCAGAGCTCTTGCCACTTTTGGCATCCTGAATCATTATATTCTGATAAATACTACGTTCGTATCACTTTTACTCGCAAGGCTTTTAACTAATTACTAATTTAATCTCCTTGCTGATTAGTAAGATTAATTAAAAGGTGTGCATAGTTGTATACCATGTATAGATCGTCAGTAAGCCGTTTAATCTTTTAGACTTTATTTCTAAGTAATTACTAGTCCCCCTTCCACGATCGTAAATTGACTTTTGATTGGCTTTTTGATCACAGCTTTGTTTCTTATAATGAAAAAAATGATGTAAACATTAAATGATTTAATCATTGTTACGTATAGATTTAACAACGATTCAAGATGTTTGAACCAAAGGCGAACAGCACTGTGAACAAACTACGCAGCGAATATGATCCGTGGGCCTATAATCTGCTGAATGTCAACGCAAACAATCAAGTAAGTCCAGTATTCTGATTGTGCCATTTTTGATGTAGCTACTTTCAACTTTATTAGGAAATTTCAAGGCACACATTTACAGCTATCTTATTTTCAGGACAAATACGAGGAGGATGATTGCCAGGACTTGAATAATTCAATGGTAAATGAACTGGTGGCTAAAATTCTTGACGACGATTCAGTCATCGTAGAAGATGCTTTTACTAGCCAGCAAAATGGATCTTCACAATACCACTCGGAATACTACAAGCCAATCGACCCACAAACCATTAATGGATTGTTGCCTTCTCTATCTCGGTTGAACGGCGTTGAAAGACAATACAACGCGACTGAGAACGGCATTTCCAACGGATCTCAGAACAACGAAAAAGACTACGCAAAATATTGCAGCGGGTTACACGCCCTAAGTTTGAACGTGTGTACAGGGAACAGCTTAAACCAAGGGAACACTTACTCTAACAGCGTTATAAACGACCTACAGAGACCTAATATTCACCAAAGTAATACATTGCCCAGCGACAACGGCTACCTTAATGGTAATAGAAACTATGGTCAATTGTCAAACGGCTTACTGACAACTACCAATGGGTTGAACTACAATTCGCACTCGCCTAATTGGTCGGAGACATTGATTTCCCCAAACTATGCTAAAGATTTGTTCGGCAATTATCAACCGATTCAATCGCACAGGGGAAATCCAGAGTACAATTTGAATTTGCCATCTAATATCGCCCTGGATTCACCCAGTGCGGCTAGTTTGAATGATTTGGAATTACAGGGCGGCATACCTCAGCACGGAATCCAAAAATCTCATAACAATCAAATAATTAACGTTCACGACCCGTATAACGGGACCGCTGCCACCCAGAACTACAGACCAAACTCTGCCATGACTGATCTTAGCGCTGATTCTGGATTCTTGTCCAACTCACCACTCCAGCATTATTCTCCTGCTGATTCAACCAGTCTACAGAATTGTGTGCCTAACAATTACCAATGCGGTAGATACGAGGATTACAGAGATTACCCGGACCCTAGTACCCTGAACATTGCACTGAATGTAGCGAACGATTCTATTTTCATTCAGCAACAGTCTCACGCTTTTAAGAATGAGAGACCGATGGAACAGAGCTACAAACGACTCGTCAATCGCTATCCTTCTTCGAACGATTACAACTCGATGCATAAGGCTTGCTCTTCCAATACAGACTGTAATTCATCGTCATCTGTTATAAACATCGAGCAAAGAATGAACAACAATTTATCTAAGGTTTCGCACAGTCCGAACGTCGTCAAACAGACAGATAATCACCAAGTTTATTCGCCTATTGGATTTCCGAGGAATTTAACAGCCAGAAATAACGCCGAATTAGCTAACAAATATAACTACCAAACTACCAACGGATATCAACGTTACACCGCCAACAATGCTGACACGTTAAAAGCCGTGACGAATTCTAATAATTCTGGAAATCATTACCATAGTAATATCAAGCAGCAGAATATGCCCTACAAAATGGATTCGTTTGATTTTCAAAACGAGGTTTCATACCCATCGTCCATGTCGCTACCTCCTCCGCCTCTGAACGGGAATTCACAAGGCAGTGAAATATTCAATCAGATAATGAAGCAGCGTCAACTTCAGGGAATTCACTCCATGCCGCCACCTGACGTATTGTTCAACGCCGGATTGATGCATGCTGGTAACATGTTTTCAACCGTATTGCCGGTACCGGTATCGGTATCAGTTCCGCCGCTGCATCCGATGTCAGTACTCTTCGGGGGACTGAGAAATAACACGTCCAGGCGATCCGGACCTTCTAGCGTACTGCATTTGAGACTGGAACAGACTTATGAACAGTTCAAACAACTCGAGAAAGAGAGGAAAAAGTGCGAGGCTGGATTAGCTGCGCATTTTCCTGGCAAACGAGTCACTAGCGCCAATAATATACCCATACCTCGGCTCCAAGGAAATCCGTCTAGGGTCGATCGGCTCATTATAGATCACCTCAGGGAACATGCTCGTGTGATCACACTCGTTGCCAAGGTGAGCCCCGAGCCATGTGGTTTCATTAATTATTTTCCCTCTTAAGGTATTACGATTTTACATCTTTTGTTTACTTTTGTGTTCTCTGCTACAGATGGAACGTCTTCGAGGTGCTACGATGAATCAACGTGTTCGCAAAGCTATGGAATACTGGCTTGACGCAATTAAATATGTCCAAGAACGTAGGAGACAGGAACTTGCCAATGCGACTAAACGTCAGAAGGAAAATCCGCATTGTATTCCCATACACGACGACAAAGGTATGCGAACGTCTTTGCGTCAGAGCTATTCAGCGATGAAAATATTATTGAATAAATTTGTGTATAGAAGATATTTAAATATTCGATTTATCATATTTTTCAGATATATTGGCGTTGGCAGGAAGCATTCACGAACTAACTAAAGCATCTCGATTTGCCAGAACTGGTATGTATAACGCAATGCAAGCTACTCTTTTGTACGATGCCGAATTTGAAAAGAAAGTAATTGAGACGTGCAAAGATGCAATTTTTACTGTTAAGTCAAATGAAGCTAGCGTAAGCGTAGCACATCTTGTTAGCCATGTTGAGTGCGCTTAAGGTAAACTTAAACTAAATTTGAAAGCTATTCACTGTCGTTTCGGCACGGTGAATAATTTTTTCTTATTCAAAGATGTTGAATTATTTAATTTATACATATAATTAATTATAGTTCAGTTGGTCGGAGCTGAACTGAGTTTAAGAATATGAGTTAAGTTTTAATAATATGGCGAGCGGTATTTACGGTTTTATAAATACGTATAATATATATAATATAGTTTGCGTTCGCTTATAATAATAATACTTATGTATTCGGTTTTTATATTGGTGCTATTAACTCGGGATGCATGATATGCGCAAGAGTTTAGTTTTCATTTAGATATTATATAGATTGAGCTTGAACGCGAGTGATATATTTGCGACAATTTTGAAACCTGCATATAACGGAATTACGATAATACATAATAGACTTGATAGGTACACACCTCGTCGTACCAAACAATTAACCATGATGAGCAAAAAGAAAAAACAAAAAAAAAAAGGAAGTGAAACTAGCTCACGTGAAATGAATATACGATATACTATATGATACGTGTACTACTTCCCACTTCCATTGTCAAAAATGGGGGGATAATTTTGACGAGGAGAATTGCGCAGAGATAAATAAGAAAAAAAAAGAGAGGATTATTAATAAAAGAATTTTTTATAACAGCAGTTTATCGCGTAGGATTTGAATTTGTAAATGTCTGGCCATGACTGTGCGCAGCTAATTGGCTGTCGACTTTTTAAATGTCTTTGTTGTAATGATAAAAAAAAAAAAAAAAACAAGAAAAAAAAAGAAAATTACGTTAGAAGCGTATTATCAGCCTGCCGTTAGATTTTCGTAATAGTTGAACGTTTCGGTTGTTGAGAGTGACATCATTTAGATATTTAGGGCAATTGTCAATTTTTTGTCTATACCTAGGTGTAAAACAAAGTTGTCGGAGTAGTTTACTGTAATGAAGATACAAATAATACATAATGGGGGAAATAGAAAACGAGGGAAAAATAATAAAAAAAAAGTAAAAAATAACGAGTAGCCAAAATGCTAGATACAAGTTTTAGAATAGATATATGTGGCCTTTCTTAAGTGTTATCCGAAAATGTGTAAAATTTATTCTAATTTTCATGTGAATTTTCCCAAGATATAGTATTTCAAACAGATTTATCTAATCTAATACACGTGTAGCTCTCGTTTAAATAATAATAGCAAGATAAATGATCCGGGAAAATGAATTAATATCGACGTTACAAAGCAATCTAAATGCTGTCCACTACATTATACATACATACATGTATATATGTATGTATATTATTATTATTATTATATTGACAATTAAGTGAATAAGTAAAATTTAAATGATAGTAAATACCTACCCAAGAGAAAATAAGATAAACGAAATTTCATATTCAAACTACGTACGATATATAAGCTTAGCTACTCAATTCATAAATTTGTTTATAAAATCAAACTCCTATTACGAATTATCGCGTATAGCACATTTGATAAGAACTTATAGTCTAGCCTTTTGTTTTTTTTTTTTTTTTTTTTATCCATAACTAAGCCGCACTAATTTTAAAGTTTCTAAAAATGACTGTTTAAATGATTTTGGCGGCAGTTATTATTAATATACCTATTATATGATTAAAAATCATAATAACTGTGAGAATTGAGCTTTAAAAGTTTTATCAAAACTGCTCTTGTATCGGTATAGTTTTTTGCGCGATGCATTAGATATGCGTTAAATTTTAAACGTATGGCACGTCCACAGCACACATGACTAAGATAGCCCTCAACACGCATTGCAGTTACTACATGACATGCTCATTTTTTAACATTTTTATGACTCGATCTTGCGTCCGCTAGTGAAAATATAATTGCAAGCGAAGCTTTTTGCTTGATAATATATAAATAAATATTTTGAATGAATTTAGATAATTATGAAATTTAAACTTAGATATATATATATATGTATGTGTATATGTATATATGTATTTGTATATATGTATTATATATATATATATATGTATATGTAGGTAAATAGCCAATTTGTAAAGGAAAAATTTAAAAAGAATTCTATATACGAAATTCTATTGTCAAATGGGACAAATCGTTACAAAATTAGCACGGCAAGAATAGTTGAAGAGAAACGATAGAAAAAGAAGAGAAAATGAAACGAAATGAAATAATAATATAGACGTGACCGGCGAAAACTTAAATGTAGACGCGGTGCTTATCAGAGTTCCCTTTTGGCATTTGCAGAATATTAACTGTGATAACTATCATGCCAATACTGTAAATTAATACTAAACTCCTTACTATAAACTTAGATATTGTTTGACTACCTTTAACGAACTGCCTACTCAATATTAATATAATAACTGGATCTGAAAGTTTGTAAATTTTAAATTTATCATATCGTTGCATAGCGTACGTACTAGGCACTACTATCCCACTAAATAGTGAATAAATATTAATCACGCAGCAGCTATAGTACTTACCTTAACTGATTGTGAGTTTGATGATTAAAAGATACACTAACGCAATACGACGTGTGTCTACCCTGCCTCGCGCCCAACCACTTAGCGATATTAAGCCATTTTAATGTCCATAGATGTTCAGTATTTAGCAGCGTGTTAGGTTCTTAGCCGTCGTTAGTTAGTCCCGCGTTCTACAGGGTGGCCATAAGATCTCTCCAAAAAAATTTTAGCCGCAATACATTGAACACACGAAATAAGTAGCATTCAAAGCGATTTATCTTCTAAGTATAGAAATTGTGAGAGGTAACTATTGAACGGAGAGATGGAAGCGTCAGGCCTGCATAATATATATATATATATAATGTAACATAACGATTATTATAATATAGGTAACATCCAATGGTAATACTGAATTGATATAGTATATAGTGCTAGTAGGTATATGTCCGACAATCCTATTTTAATTGCATGTGATATTAATAAATATATAAGAATATTAACAACAAGAAATATTTAATATATTAAACTAAAATAAATAAATTAATATCGAAGAAGAAGAAGGAGAAGAAGAAAAATGACCAATATAATGCTATAATATATCGGCGATAATTAACTCGTATGGTTAAGCCTAGCACGATTCGAATAGCGCACGCAGGTACTATTATCTATACATATGATGCAAGCACATGTATCTATGCGTGTCAAGATACACAGACATGATACATTTACTATGTAGGATATCCTAAAAGTTAATATTATTTTATTGAAATATTTGGTATTCGTGGGAAACTTAACTAACTACACGTATTTAAATATATATGAAGTGAAGAAAAAGAAAGAAAAGAAAAATAATAATTAAAAAAAAAAAAAAACACAATGTTTAACGATTATCACTGTCACGTATAATATGGTTGATGTAACTCTGAACGATCGGTGTTACTGTCATGGGTATCCCTCCGGTGTTGTATTTTTCTATTGTTCTAAAGAACTTTAAATACCACAAACTAATTACACACTACGTTTCTTCGCAACTCCGTATTAATATTATGTGAACAAAAATATGTTTATTTATCACTCATTCAATAATGTCGAAATAACTTTTCACACCATATAATTAACTAACAAGCACTAGCGGTTGACCGATGCAAAGGAAAATTATAAGATACATACAGTGCTTTTTATAACTCCACATTGTTTATTTTTGCTTCTTTTTTTTTTTTTTATTCCTTTATAAATGGTAACGTCATTAGTTTAAATTTGAATTAGTCGGCCAGGTTACCACCTCCACCTCCTCCATCATGTTATCTTTATGAAAACAGTAGAATAAAATAAAAAACCTTTCAATATCATGAATTTAGCGGCATATCGTTTACTCGGATATTATTGTAACGGCATTTGAAAAGCATTTGTAGTTCTTATTATTGTTGCTTCTTATCAATACCATACGGGTAAATGAATAGAGCACACCCATCGGTATTCGTGATCAATGAATTATGTGACTTTAATATTGTTAATTATTTAATATGATAAATGAATAATGAATTATTCTTCTTGCAAACGGTCAACTGAATGGCTTCGCCTTCCAAGGTAGATATAATAGATGGCTCAATGTGAAATTACAAGTCTGGTTTATAAGAATACTAATTATATAAATATCTAATATATATGTATAGATCTACTATACATATGACACGTATATATGTATATTGAATAGATAAACAGAAACAAGACAATTACAATTTGTAATATAATATATATGGTAATGCGAATAATATATTATCTATGTATACATATTAATTAATATATTACAATTATTGTTTATACGTTATAATATTATGTGCGCGCATATCACTATATACATACATACATGTTGGACGGTCATATTCTGATTTCAAAGGACCAGTATTAAGTATATAGAAATATTGTTACAAAGAACTGATAGTATAGAGATTTGAGTCAAAAAAGTTGTCGCTAAAACTTAAACTATGTGGAAGAAGTCTTATTGGATGAATTATTTCATTCGACAAGATTCATCAAATACTAATTACGTATGTTTCTTATCCGTCGTAACGGGCCAGTAATATTTTTTTTTTTTACTATCGATTACATATTTATACTCTGATTTGCAGGAGATTGAATACTCGCTTGTCTATACCTATATAGGTATAGTAGTAGTCATATCTTCAGTCGGCACAACTCAACTAAACTGATAGAAATTAGAAAAAATAAAAAATAAAAAAATTGTTAATGGAATATGGCCAGCTAAACAGCATAACTTACCTAATTGTATATTAATTAACGTCCGCTATGTATTATTAGGGGAAAAAATTTAAGAGATTAACAATTATTCTCACTGTCAATACTGTGTTTCATGCGTAAGGATTAATATTGTAAATGGAATTATTTG
Organism: Tenthredo livida; assembly: GCA_963992785.1. Taxonomy (NCBI): domain Eukaryota; kingdom Metazoa; phylum Arthropoda; class Insecta; order Hymenoptera; family Tenthredinidae; genus Tenthredo; species Tenthredo livida. The sequence goes on from OZ023068.1 coordinate 32,697,495, forward strand.
TCACTTGTACGTCTATTCTTTGACGCTAATATTTAGAATTGTACATATTATAAGAAATACACATATTTTGGTTCCTTAATGAACCACTTCGATACACATCGAACTTAAATAATCACAAGCCTAGATAAATTCAGGTTCACGAGCCACGTTTTTTCTTTCATTTTTTTTTTTTTTTAATTTTTTTGTATTTTTTTTATATAATATACTCATACCTACATGCTCACATTTAATTGATGGTTTATTGTATAAAATTTTTTGTTCAAAATTTAATTCATCAGAATTAATTGCAATACAATGAATTATTAATGTCACAGCGTCAGGTAATGACGGTAAGATTTTAATGTGCTTAGGTGCTAGTAGCTGTGTTACTAACATAAGTTACATAAATGAAAAAAATTCTTTGATAGATTGTTAGAAATTGTTGATATTATTGTCGATTTTTGTAAATGTTTAATGTTTTCAATTGGTATATATTCAGTGGGCTGTATGTGAATATAGTGCGACTAGTGTATTAGTTGTCGAGTAAATGTTAATTATACGGAATAATTAGGCTTTAGAAATTCCTCAATCAAATTATCTGATGAACACCATCTATTGCCTGAGTTGAATTTTTATTAAAAAAAAGATCGCTTTGATTTTCACAACGTTCAATACTCGAGTTATTTGAAAAATTCTATTTCGGCATGGAAATACCTCATATTATTATTAGCTGAATGAGCAGAGACTAACTCTTACCGTTCTGGGTACATAATTATACTAGATTCTTTCCGTAATAGTGAAAATTGAAAATTCCGTTCAAGTAACAACAGTATATTGTTGTCAAAGTTGAAGACTGCGAGATGGTTTATGATTAATGTAGAAAATCTTTTGGGCAAGAATGATTTTGCATCGATATATATCTATAGTTGAAAAAGGTATAAATAGTCTTTTTTAAAGAAAATAAATATGAAAAAAAATAATAATAATAATAATAATAATAATACTACTCAATACGTGGACCACTATACATATATTATACTACACAACGATTATATCACAATAATATAACAATAAAATAAATTTTTTATAAAATATTAGATGAAATATTTCGAAACTTAAATTAAATATTGAAAAAAAGAAGAAGAAAAATAAGAAGAGAAAAGTTGAAAATAAAATATTTATTATATGTATGAAAATTTGATTGAGGAGCACATAGTCAATCTCCGGTTTAATGGTTTTTAAAGGAAATATATTTTCCAAGCACCTGTTTTAAGTTTTGAATAATGATTTGAATGTGCAATAAATGTATAAATATTATAAAAAAAATTGTAGGGGTACTAGCGTTGTACCTCATATCGATAGACAAGTCGCATAGTCAAGCCTAGATATTTGTAGTTTGCAGAATGTCAATCGATTCATATGTACCTATTATATATATATATATATATATATATCTATATATCTATAAATATATCTATTCTTTACGCATTTGTCCATTTTGCCCGACGGGTGTTGTATCTTGGGATAGTCATTAAAGTGGTGAAACAGACTTAAATCTAAAATAGCCCCAGTTATAATAACGGGTATGCAATAACGAGATACAGTAACTTTGTTATTACTTATTAGTAGTATAGGTAACACATTATTATCTGTTAGGCGATACAGTCATAGAGACTGTCAAAATTTACCAATTTTCTAAATTATTTTTTGAGCAGGTCGTGCGAGAGCGACCACAGATGGATTACAATAGTTCATGAATAGTCAGAGTGAAAATAATAACGCTAAGAAATTCAGAACTGATTGACCGTTCCTATTGCTTTATATGATTACTAACTATAATTAGTAATGGTTTAGTTTTTAATGACCAATTTGATCCGTTATTTAATCAAATAAGAAATGATTCAATGAGAATTTAGAATTTATTTTTCGTGTAGAAAGGAGTTGAATTTTACCTACTGCCAGTACCTTCTCCGATCTTAGCAAATAGAATCTTTGGTTTCCTGTTTTTTTTTCTTTGTATATCATCATATTTATATCTTACTTATGATTGGATCGCGGCGCTCGGCTATGTACAGGGTTTTTAAATGAATGTAGACAACGCGTGAACCGTGTACTAACGTGCGATCTGCTTTTATCTAATATGTAATAGAATATAGACTCCAATGTCCAGCATTTAGGATATTTTTTGGGCTTGCTTAAACACCTCGGTCAAACTAGAATAGTAACAGTTACATAGAATGGGCATTTACATTTGCTATCATTTTTCTTCCTCAAGATTATCGGTTGTTCTTTTGATTTGTTGTATACATTTAATATCTGTGCAGTATGCATCAATTCACTCAGCGAGTAGATTTGGGATGAAGAGTTTTAGATAATTATAGGAATATAATATTTGGTCAGTAATCAAGTTCACAAAAGCAAGTAGCGTCTGAAAAAAATAGATAGTTATCGATATACAGCTGTTTATTATTTTTAGATATTTGAAGAAATAATGATATGGCACATTTAGAGAGTAGTAGTTGAAAGTAAAAAAATAATAATTCATAACTAATTTACCAATTCGAATTTTCGTGCCAGTTTCTTTTTCGTCAAAATTTTATCCGTGTTACTATCATTCGTATAACTAGAGGCGATAGTCTCATTTACTGATCGTTTTCGAAAATGAAGTCTTAGACAGTCCCGAAGTATTTTAACTTTACTCAAGCTTAGACAATTCTTCTATATAAAATTAATGGTAATAAATCATTGAAAAAAAAAAAAAAAGAAATAAAAAAAGAAAATGTTTTGTATATTGTGTTAATATACTATTAATATAATACAATATAATACGTAATGTACTAACTATTATAATATTATTATATTGTTCAATGGGCTGTGGTAGAAATCTTTGTATACTTTGTGCACATCGATTTAACAGTAATCTGTTTGAAAATTGAACTAACTTTACTTTATGTATGTATACGCTGATAGTCTGGATTTTTATCTGGAAATTAAATTATAACTATATATGTATGTATGAAAATTGAAATGTAAACAGATTATTGTTATTGTTTATAAATTTTAGCATCGTCTAAATCTGATACGCACAGCTAGATAGCAATTCTGATTAATAATATCATATATAGATTTTATGAACATTTTTTTATTTTAATCACTGTCTGTGCAGTTTAAACGTTCGGATTGAGACGAGTTGCATTATTAATACAAAATAATATATTAGTCTGCTAGCTTAATAAAGTGTAATTATATATATTGTATACTTGCTCAATAACTGCTTTCACCTTAATACGGTGAAGCTGCAACAAGGCGCGTTAGTCAACTAAATATGATATTACTAAATACTAGTATGTATTACAATTATTACAATTATTACAATTACTATTATTATTATTATATTCGTAACAAGAAATTCATGTATTAGGTTCCAGAGTAAAAGTAATGAAAAAGAGAAAAAAAAAAAAAAAAAAAAGACATTAATACATACAGCGAGGTGTAATTTGTAATGAAATTCTGACGCAAATATGACTGATAAAGAAATTGTCAACTGCTAAAGTAGGTATCTATAAGTAAGTTTGAGCTTTGACCTATGTGTATGTATTATTGTATAAACAAGTCTTGCTGCAATGCTAGTCGAGTTGACTAATCGAGCCTTTGGTAGATAATCTTCCTTAAAATTGATGTGCACTCAAGTTTGTGCCAAACGATTCCAGCCGACTTAATTAATCTTCCTGATAATGAAACGGTTTTTGAAAGTGGCTGAAATCGGTTTTAAGCACAAACTAAATGTGCAGGTATGTTATTAAAATAGCGTTAAATAAATCTGGAGCTTAAAAATAATCACCTGTAAAACTGAAATCTCTTTGTACCTTACTAGATTACATACAGCTTTGTCGCAAGTGCTGGTAGTTTGTGACAAATACACTTGCAGTCTTTACAAGGAGATATGCTTGGGTCGTCATATCATATCTATCTAGGTACTTTTTAAACCTAAGATGTTTCTAGGTATATTATGATCGTAACGCCGCAAAATGTGCTTTCGGAAGCCGATGAGCGAACAAGGAGGAGATTGATTATAATGAAATGTAAACTGTTTTATGTAAATGTTTGAAACCTGCTAATATCAGCAGTCGCATTTTGTGAAAAGTGTCCTTTCTATGTAAACTTGTTTATCCCAAAAATGATTAATAAATGGTATCTTTCATGTTCATTGTGATACTATCCGCATTTCTTTTGTTTTCAATCATTTTACTCTCTACAATATTTAGAGAAACTACCCTATCTCTTGGTAGCACAGATACAAACTTAATGCTTAACAAGTATGAAATTGAAAGAGACTCGTTCCTCTCAGAAGTAAAGAGGAACTCGGTGTTTCTCGTAGAACTACTCAAGTTCCAGTTGTTTGTTTTTAATTATAGAGGAGATAATGAGTAACAGCGTGAAATAAATAGTTTTGAAATAGTATTGTTTTATTGTACGTCATTACATGTTCTACAGTCTGTAGTAGGTCAGATATTTTCTTTTTTTTGTTATATTAACACACTTTTTTTTCTTCAAATGTTCGGCAACACTCTATACCTATACCTATATATATGTATAACATGATACAGACCCTTTTAGACAAGTGTAAGAATAAATTTTCAATTTCTGAAAAGAGTATTTTGAGATCTTTGTTACAAGTACGGTAATAATTGCATATGGGAACGACTATAGTTAACTATGTTCACATAGGTGCGATAACTTATTGTGTTACCTTGGGGTTTTAACATTTCACTTATCTAGCAATAAGCCTCAACTTGCTATATCATATGATGGTTGGGAGATTGTTTCATTTTTAAATGTTGTCACCAACTAAGAAATCCTATGTGTGTATCAAACGATCAATAAGTATAAGTTTGATTAAAAATAAATAGGCACCCACTAATATGATTATTAGTTTGACTTTATATCACGTTATAAATAGAAGGTCAAGAATACATAAGGGCGGTGTTGTATTTGTTTGAGAAAAAAGAAAAGAAAAAAAAAAAGAAGAAAAATAAAAAAAAAACTTCGCGTTTGTACAAAAATTAAACTCTTTATTGATAAATTGTTAATATGTTATTTTAACGTGAGACGTGAAGAATATATTTTATCTCTTTTTAAATCGATTTTTCTATGCTATTTCAGATTTATGCATATAAGTTTAATTTGTGATTGAACACAAGTACGTGCTATCAATGCTTACGTCCCACAAGCGCCTGGCTTCAAATCGAGATAGTGAATAATGAGCAGTGCGTCAAAATTGTGTAAACATTTAATCTCGATGTGCATTTTCAACAATATTGATAGTTACATCGGTATCGGGAATTTTAGTATTTCGATAATAAATATCTTCTGCATGGATATTTGCTTAGGGCATGACCTGTTAGTTCTAGTCAACGAGTTAGGGAATTTGAGGTGTTTCTAACTTGGCAAAGAGCATGTCTTAGTGTCGAATACGGATGTGGCCGGGGGGGTGGGGCTGGGGGGGAATGGGGGATGGTTTTATTTTATTTGTTTTTACATTAAAGAAAATAATAATTACAATGCTTAATTAAATATCTCATTAAAATCCCTACAAAGTTGTCAGTGTTTTTAACACAGGACAAATTCTATGTAGGCTTATCAACGGATCAGAACAATATTACTAAAAAAAAGATTGGAAAAGGGGCGACAGTGGACGAATGTTCTAGCTAACGTAGTTCAGGAGATAACGCAGTTTGATTTCTCTTGTACATTCCCGTCAGCCTTCTCGATTTCAACCAATAATGTATGAAAAATGTCAGCCACAGACTGAAACATTACAAAAATACTATATTCTAAAAGTAATAAACAAACATGACTAAGCTGAACGTTATCTATCTTTTGTATTGTGTCATTGAATAATCTAAGGGATGAACAACCGAAAAATACGCAATTTTCCAATAAGTTAACAGGAAAATTGGGAGAATTCATATATTCTAATTCAGTGCGCAATCAAAAAAAAATTCCAATTACCTCATTTTGTTTTGCGCTCGTTTCAAGAAAAGCAGCATGCCATGTCTCGGCCAGACGCTTTCCCTGTTCAGTTGATATCATTCGGTCCATGTGCAAATCGGTTTTGTTACCCACCAGAACAATTGGAACGCTAAAAAAGTCAGCTTCGTTAAACTCATATGAATAAACGAGTTGTTATATCTGTTGGGCAATCTTCATAGCTTTTAATTAACTCTTATCTATAACGGACTGCTGATGATAATAACAATAATAAAATCAATCACTCAAATATGGAGGGATAAAGAAAAAAGAAACAAACGACCTTTAATTGCAATGCAATGGAAATGGTGAACTTAGATATCTCTGTTTTTTCCTCGTCGATTTACTTACTGCACTTTGCCCGATATGTCCAATAGCTTGTCGTAGATTATTTGTACAACTTCAAAACTTTTAGCGCTTGTTATACTGTAGACTAATACATATCCATGTATGTCCATAGAATATTGAGTCGGAAATATACTGTATTCATCTTGACCTGCTGTATCGACCAATTTCACTTCGTACTCCTGACTGTTGACGCGTGTGCTTTTGGTAAATGCTGAAATATTTTTACGTGTTTGTGTTGGCGGTTTGACCAGATTTTTTCATTTTCAATTAACAACGATGGTCGTAATAAATGCATATACATAGATATGCTAATAAACAGAGTAGAGCCTATGTGAGACTTTGAGGGATCAAAGTTTTTAAGTATGTAAAATAATTGAAATGCATAATTATGTATAGGTATAGTTTGATGATAGTCCTTACTGTTCTCTATTGTTGGGTCGTATGAGTCAACGAATTGTCCCTCAACAAATTGTATGCTGAGTGACGATTTACCTTGAAAAATAAAAGAACGACGAATGAAATAACGGAGGGGAATGTAAATATTGGCGAGTCTTGATAATGGGAATAAAGTTGTTGAGACGCATTTTCGACCGTTCGAATGCTAAACAAACACAAGTGCGTAGATAAAATAATAAATTGATAAAAAAAAAAAGAAATTAAACAATTTGAACTCACCCACAGATCTGTAACCCATAATGGCTATTTTTCTCTGTTTTGATGGCATTCTTCATGTATTTTTATACTGACAATGGCCCATAACACGTTAAAAATCTTATAATTAAACTCCCACAATCCGCGTAGTTTGGATATTAAAAAAAATGAAACGAATGATCGCAGAAAAACTGAATAATTGCAAATGTTGAATCAGTCTGGCGAATCGCTATTCCGTCGTTGAAGAACTGAAGATTAACCTACACACTCGGACAGTCTATTGCATTGGTAAAGTACGGATCACACGCGCAACACGGATACGGATAGTATCTTTGATGACGACAGGGATTTCGCCATCCGATCAGGCCAAACAAGCGGGTCAATTTTTTGACAGATCAAAACTTCAAATTCCCTAGCTTCTTCGACTTTATACTCATCCTACATTTAGGTCACGATATACAAACGACGCTGTAGTAGGCGACTAATATTTCATGAACTCTGATTCGACGAGGCGGCCATATTCTTTATGTTACACGAATCACATTTCTCAATTCTCCGCGACTATGCCGTCCGTAAAATAGATTCAACTTTCCAATCTAGATCACCTTTCATCAATCATATTCCATGATCTCTACCATCTGCATTATGCAGGATGCACTTTCATAATTTCATGTTCGACGCTCGAACTCCACGTGTTTACATCTATCTCCTCTTATTTTATATCTTTCACTAAGATATCTGTCGCAATATTTGGGGACGTATATTTCGAGTGGGTACTTTGGATCGTAAATCATTAATCTCATGAAATTCCACCTCTCTCTATTCTCAATTTTATTTTATCGCCGGTTGATCGCATTTTTAGGTTAGCTTCTTACACTCCATTAAAACGGCTCGTATTTTGAATAACAATATTTTTCAACCGATGTACGAAAGATTCGATAAAATTATTCGTTAAAATGGTCTTCTTTACTTGCACCCACTGCGGCGAGGCGTTGAAGAAACCGCGTGTTGAAAAACACTTTCAGTTTCAATGCCGCAATTCGATTTCAGTAAGCTGTATGGATTGTTTCAAAGATTTTCGGTAAGATTAGTAGTAGTTAACTCAATCGATCGTAATGCATTTACAAAATTCTTAAAAAATGGAAAAATTACATCCACAACATTTTTTTTCTTTTTTTTGTTGTTGAAAATCTACAAACTTCCAATTCTAGTATGGGCAATTTTATTAATCGCCAATTTCTACACAGGGATCAAGAATATGTAGCACATACCAAGTGCATAACAGAGGCGGAGCGATACGGAGGAAAAGACTTTGTAGCTCGGCCGAGTAAAAACAAGGGTGAGCGTAAGCAGCAAGACTGGATATTGGTGGTACAATCGGTGATTGAAACTTCCAAGAATCTTAGCGGCGCGGAAAAGAACATTTTGAACATTTTGTCTAGCCATGAAAACGTGCCAAGAAAAAAAGCGAAGTTTTTCAATTTTATAAAAAGCGTATTAGCGGGAAGAGTTAATATGACCGTAGTTGAAAGTGTTTGGGGAAAGATGGAGGAGGCGTTCAAAAACGCTTCGGAGAATAAAATTGCCGAAGGAAATTCCGAGGGAGGATCTAAAGCCGCAGAGGCATTCGTCGTGGCGCCTTTGAATCAGGCTGATTTGGTAGAAAATGAGAATAACGAAAACCTTTCTAAGGAATATGAAAGAGCAGAATCTAGCGGCAAGGAAAATGGCAAGTCTGATGATCTTAAGAACGGTGAAACGATTTCAGAGCTAATTGATAACGGCACAAAACGTAGGTCGAAGAAATCTAAAAAGCGAAAAATAGAAGAAGGCCTTGAGACTTTGGAAGAAAGTTCGAATTCGAAGAGTAAAAGTGAAGAAAAATCACAGGATGTTTCGACTTGTTTGGTAGATGTAGAACAAAATGGTATTGCAAAGAAAAAATCAAAGAAACGTAAGAGGGACAATGAATTAGAAAGTGAAAATAATTGCGGCAATATTGCTGGTAACGGCGAGGCGTCAATCACAAAGTTCGACTGGAGTGATGCTATATTAAAGGTTGTCAGATCGAAGGAAGAAATTTCCTTGAAGAAACTGAGAAAAAAGATTTTAGCAGAGTATCAAACCTCGAGCAGTAAAACGACAACAGAAGACAAGGCTAATGCTAAATTTGATAAAAAGATTAATAAAATGTCACAGATTGTTGTGACCAATGGAAAAGTAAAGCTAGTACCTTAATTGAAGAGTATAATGAAATTTGTGAAAAAAAATAGAAGATGAAAATAAACGTGGATTTAACGTTTCATTGAATATTATTTGATCATTTGTCAGACCCTTTCATCCTCAGATCTACTACTAATCATGTTTCAATATTATTGAAGTAATACAAACAAGCATAAAAATAGTTCTCTGCTAATTTCGCATTAGACTGCTGCCTCGTCCTGGTAGATATTTTTGTAGTAAGGAAATACATACCAGTTTTTACATAATATATAATATATTTATCATTTTTCATTCATTACGAGCATTAAAATGGAACTTATGATAGATTACATCGATACTTGTCTGGGAACGCGTACTCTCAGGTAAAAATAGAAAAATAAATCGAACCAACTGCTAGAAGTTGGGGATACTTGTATTATCGAGTAGAAAAATAATTTTTGGTCTTTCTGACTATGTAGCAATTAAATGCCTAGGTACGGCCGGAGGTTCCGAAGTTGATCATTGGCTGCTTCAGCTTGTATGCTTCTTTTAGAATCTGGAAAAAAGTGGGAGGACGTTGTTGGAGCAATTAGTGGTTCCTATTTTCTTTCGTTTTTAATTTTCTCTCATTTCCACAGCTGATACTCACTTCCCATTGTTCAGCACTTATTGACATCACGTTTTGAACGCTTAGATTGTTTTGCTTCGACTTAGCCCGTGCCAGTTCTTCTTTGGGGGTTGATTTGATAATCAATCTTCCCTCATCGCCTGTGGAATCACCAAAGTATAAATGGATTATTTATGCTTACAGAATTTCGAAGTGTACAATCGCTTTATCAACACAAAAATGAACAGAATTAGAATTTCAACCTTTTAATAGTTTCAAGTATCCATCTCTAACTAAAAATGAAACATGTAACATGTTTTCAACCGTGCGTCCAAAGTCCACAGGATTTAAAACAAGCTTGAAGAAATCAAGGGGCTCGTTATTATCCTTGTAATACTGAGAAACAAGGGCTTTTATTTTTTGCACAGTTTCTTCCACTCCATCTTCGACCTTATCCACAGCTTGTACATTCTCAGGCCTTTTAGTAGCCACTTGAGCGTCCCTTGGCGCATGTTTTCGTTTAACAACTGGTTTCTTTTCCAACGGTTTCAAGGTACCTGGAGTATAAAAACGACAATTTTTTAGTCAAAGTTTTAACGTTCAGTCAACGATCAAAGACTCAATATGTTAGAGACTCAACGCACCCAAGAGATACGAATACTGCGGGGTAATGTTTAAACATTTTGAAATTTCATCAGTCAAAATAGGCCAGTGCGGTTCTTCCGAAGCCATATCCGGCCCTATTTGTACATAAGATAACTGAAATGAAGAGTAAAGAGTGAAAACAGAGTTACACAGTAAGTGAAATCATGAAATTTAACACGAAAATACAACGACTACAAACTATTTTGTCCGCAAATTCGACGTGGTTGTAAGGACTTGTGTTTTTGTTCAAAGTTTCGGCACAACGTTTTAGCACGTCAGAAGACACGCTCATCACTTCAGAATCCAATAGTACTTCTTCGGTGTGGTTTACTAAACAGAGATTAGTTAGACACACGATGTTACGATTACATAGAGTGCAGATTGTGTGTTTGTATACCTTTTTCAGCGATTGATTCATCTGCGTTTATGGTATCCGCATTTGTCATTATGTCTTTAAGAGTGCCGATCGTCTTCTTATCAACATTTTCCTCTGTAACGATTGATCGGGATTGAGTATAAGACTTGATATGAATAAATAAACGAGTAAATTATACATTTTAGTTTAGTTTACTGTATAAAGTGGGTTGTTATAATACGTACGAAGACTCCTAGTCTTTCCCAAACACCTTCTGTAACATGCCTTCCGCTGTTGCGGAGAATAATTCGAGTCTGTTGATTTATTGAGGTTCTCATTGTCAGACATTATGTCGGTTTTTATTGTCGATAATAATGTGTTATACAAAATAGATATGTATGTATGGATTTATTTATTTATTTTATAAGATCGTGAAATGTGGTTCCTTAACCTCTGACTCATACTTTATGGGAAAAACTGTAAGCTATGCATTGAAAATAACTCAATTAGGGAAGCGAGAAATTTTTTTCGAAACAAAAAATCTTGTGTATAACTCAAGTGCAGTCGTACGCGCGGATGAAAAAACCACTCGCATCCGCCGGGGGTTAATATCGAAGAAACACTCAAGGTTACTTAGGATCAAGGATATTAAACTATAAAGGATGTCTGGATCCGGCCGTGCACGCTGATTGGCTCGTCAGTCTGTGACGTAGCGCTAGACCCTAACGCAGCGGCACTCTCGAAATAACAGCTACAGACCATTTATTTCTATAGTTTTTTAACTGTACTGTCGCTGTTAGATCGTATAAGACAATTATAAAAGGCTATTATTTTCGGGAAAAATATCGCCATCTGTTTTTAGATTGAATTGAATACGATATTTCTAGTTAACGCCGTGTCAAAACCCAATTTGAATATAATATCTTCAATTTTCAACGAATTCTGTGGCATGCAAGCATAATTCAGAGGAAATTAGGTTTGGCATACGTTCTTGACTAGGTTTTGAAATAAGTATGTATATACAATTCGTATGAAACTTAGAAGGAACAAAATATGGAATAATCACGTTTATGTTATTCATCCTACCTAGATATAAAAAAATAAGGTTTTGTATATTTTTAGAATATTATGATATTGATAGTCTCTTCCTGTATTTGAAAGTTTCAATTTTTGTTGATCTTACAGTTCGTTTCAACAATTTACTCCCGAAAGTGTCAATACTTGTATGGTTAACCTCAAATCACTGTTGTCACAAGTAAATTAACTCAAAAACCAAAGTACTTAGAATCCCATACATCATATCAGAATATTATCTTCACATGATGTATAGGATAATCAAGTTATGTTCAAGTTATTGCGACGCAAATTATGTAAAACTATGAAAAACAATACTTACCGCTATGTATTGAGGCCTGCGAGGGTCTAGCGCTACGTCATCAGTCTACCCCCACTACCGAACCCGACTGTTAACATTGCGCTTATGGGATCTAGACATCCTTTATAGTTTAATATCCTTGCGTCAAATTGAGATAAGGAGTAGCGCCTGATCGGAGGCAATTTATTGCACATGTCACCACGTGCTTGATTCAAAATTAGATCAACCGCTCCGAGGTCTTAGGCGATTCGATCCATGTGCTGCCCTCTGTGGGGACGTAGTTGGAAACTAAAGGTATTATTGCGTACTCCGTTCCGTCTTACCGATATGGTTTATTTATGCTAAAAAAGTACAAGCAATGATCATTCGATAATCGATTATCGCATCTTCTAACGGGGGTGAAGATGATCGTCAGATACACAAAGGGAAGGGGTCCCACCACCCATAATTTATAGTTCATGATTATTATCAGTAACTTTCGGCTTGGAGTAGCAACGGGTACGCGATTTGCTTTCCAACGGTTTTCTCTAAACGTGAGTATGTAGAATCAAATCCGAGTCGCGATTTTCCAACAACTTTTTACGGGCTAATCGAGGGGTCAATCAATTATCGTGTTAGAATCAGTGAAATCGGTTCGCGGGTTAGTCGGGATTGATTTCTGACAAAGTCAATGGGCGAGTCTTTTACATTTTTGGTATTTTCTTTCTCATCGCCATAGTTTCATTTCGCCGAGAATAGTGAAAAAACCTCAGCTCCGCTGTATAAAAATCTGATACAAATAATTCGATCGTAATTTTCGACGCCTACTTGTTGGCGGCCATTGTCTAGGCTTGACTTGGCGTCGGGGGGTTTTATCTACATATTGGCATTTTTTCTCGTCGTCATAAAGTCGCGAATAATTTTCGCGAAAATCAACGAAAATCCTGTACAAGTAGTGAATTCGTAATCTTTGCGTCTCATTTCGGCGGCAACACGACCCTGTCTTGTCGGCCATTGGCTCGACTTGGGGGTCGAAGCGCCGCGACGCGTTTTCGTACAACTATCGAGGTAAATATTGACCTATATATCGACATTCGAACGGATTGACGGTTAACGATCATCGCGTTATCAATCTTCATTATTTCTCTACCTATAATTTCAGTGGTTAGTTTTCTGTGTATACATATGCCAGATGGATGTATACGTAAAGATACGTAAAAGTGTCGATTAGTGTGGTGCGGTAAGAATATCATCCGAGTGAAAATGCTTTCCGAAAGTATACCTTCTTTAACATAGAGGGCAGCAAGTGGCAACGCCTGCCATGACGCCATCTCCCGGTGGCTTGACGAACCTTTATCTCATTATTAGAATACATTCGAATTATTTGACACGTTCAATTCCAGTCATGGCATACTTATCATTTTTCAACTTTATGTACTTATATTTATCTCATGGGTTCGGTAAAAAGTATTGAGAGTCCCTGAGTGTATATCGCAATGTGGAATAGATCATATGCAATTGATGCAATGCTACAGTGGGTCGAGTCTTATTTAAATTTTAATAAAATTAAATTCGTACACATAGTTCGAAGTATGTTTGTCTTTAAATTTCACCTATAGTATGATATTCATACATATATAATCCAGAGTGCACTTGTGTATAAAATTCATCGATGGTATGAAAATTCATACGTATAATCCAAAGTGCATTTGTGTATAAAATTCGTCGAAAGTATGGAATTCATACATATAATACGATCCTATCAAACCCCTATCAAACCCACGATAATACGATATTAAATAGGCATATATGTTTATTTCACCCGCACCAATCAAGTGTATCCTCCCACACCCTGCCCCCTGCCCCCCGCTCCAAGATTACTTCTCCAAAGGATTACGTTTCGAGGTCCACGTCTTGTAATTCCAACTCTTATCCCTCACCGTACATCCGCGGAGATCGACGATGGTGAGTCTCGCATGCAATGAAATATTCCTCGGTTAATTTGCTGATCTTACGCTGTGATTTATCATTAGCGTCGGCAGAAAGACCGTTGTATATATCTACACACTTTACTGTATCTCTTTCTCTATTTTCTCTATCGCGTAGCGTGACGGTTACATAATTTATTTCGCATACGTATGTATGTATATATTGTTTATGTTTCGTATTTTTTCATTATTAGATCGCGTTTGCCAGAATTTTGAAAAATAATTTTCTGCCTTACCTTTTGTCAGAAATGCGATTATTGTAAAGTTTCCCAAGCACTAGTGCGTGGCAAGCTCCACAAAATAGTTCATTACGATACGAGTGGGATAAAACTTTTTCTGACGAGTGTTGCGATCACACGAGATAAGGAGAAGTTTTTCCGTCTCGTATAGTACAAAATTTTACTTGATAGGGTCTGAAAATGGGGATTTTCCCCACGCGAAGCGTAGGTAAAACGTCAATTATCACACTGCGTGAAGTAAATTGCGTTTTTGACTAAAAGTAGGGCAGAAAATTACTTCATGACTCTGTGAGTGACGCACCCGCCCTCGGCTCGTCATGAGGTAGTACTTCTCTCCGCGCCCTTGCAATACAAATAACTAGTTTCCAGTCCCCATAATTTGCAACACATACAATGTATTAAATTCGCATTTCGAAAGGTAATCCCCCCCCATGGTAATTTCTTATAATTTCACCTTATTGTGATACTTATTTGAACCTTTAATCAATTCCATACAAAAGCAAACGAATAGGATCTCGTGACTTAATCCGTTCTTTCCCTACAGGCTACAGCTGCATCTACACAAAACATGGAATTGTAAGTTTTCACCACGGTGTGATTGACGAGAACTATGTATGTGTTGGTGTGAATGTCTAGGTTTTGCTCGGTTTCAAATTGAACGACGGATACCAACGAAAGTAGAATTTCGCGTGCGTTAATACAGGGGGTGTGTGTGCTTGAGTGCGGAACGCGTGCGGTTATAGAATATTCTCCGCGTTCGTGGATCTTGCGGGATTGAGGCGTAGGGCAGGCAGGTCGCGATAATTTAAGAACGTCGTATTATTTCTACTTTTTCACAGCGTCAAATGATTCGCACGAGTTGGCACCAAAAATCATCAGAAACTCATCTCTTTCACGAATGAAATTCATTATAAATAATCGGATCATTTCGCTCAGTAGTTCTACATTTCATTTGTCAATAGAACTAATACTAGTTTTCAAATTCACCTAATCGTATAATCGTTGTGTAATTAATCGCGTATATATAGCACGTGGTGCCAATCTCGATTGAATCATTTGAATGGGCAAAACGCTTCGCTGCATTTCTGTGCCTACGTGGGGGTACAGAGATCAGGGATGCTGCGCTCGAAGAGGACGCCGACCGTCACGCTACCAAACTTTCTGCTTTTTGGATGCTCTTTTTTTCCTATTTATTTCCTGTTCGAGGAATCGAACTTAAAGTTGTTTTTTTTTGCTCTCTTATAATTCTGATGTTATTATCATGATTGAAAAACTAATAATTTTTTTCGAACACTTCTACCTTACCAACATTTTTGTCGGTAAGAAAGTAGATCTCTCGAATGGTAATAATCCTAATTACCGGTCCAATCTTATTCCCAGCTTCACGGGCCTACCGCAAAGGGGCAGCACGCCTACCTTTCGGCATCTAAAACGACGGCGTGATATGTAATCTAAGCGCGGGACTTTTCCGAGCAGCTAGATATATGTAGACAACAGAATAATGCAAATGAATTATGTACCATTTTATTTTCATTGCATCGCTAATTCCTGAATAATAAGGTCTTCATATTTTCGGCAAGTGCAAGTGAAATAAAGTGATGTATATTCTCCTGTCAAGAATTCATATAAAATCGTTATCTTCGAAGAAATAGCGATGAAGAAGCAGCGTCACTTAGCGTTTGGTAAGACGTTGACTATAGGTTTAAAAAGGTATATTTGAATAAATATTTGAATGGCTATTATATAAAGATTGTATTTGTACAATTGTTTTGAAATATTATATTATTTATTAATTATATTATATTATATTATATTGTATAGTGGTCGAAAAAATATTCTGTAGCGCAATTCTATCGGTGATTTCAAACACATAGGTCCCAAAACATGTTCGTCTTTCCATGGGGGCGGTTATTCCTGTTCTTATTCTTTTCTCGACTCATGTCAGCTGATTTGATCGCCTAATTTCGCGCTGCCAAAAATATGGAAATTCCTCAATTCCCTTAATAGCCGTATATTTTGTTTGTTCCTTTACACAGTTGTGATTTGCTTCAAATCTGTTTTATACAGTGCAAAATATATAATTATCTAAACCAACGCATTTCTTCTCATCATGGTATTCAATTGCCGGTACTAATATAAGAAGTTTAACGAATTCGATCCATGTATAATGTATATTCGCACCTCAGTGATCCCATTTGCAGCTAATTCGTCATATTAGCATAATGTCCAAGTGGGACGGCGCGGGATTGTGTGAACACGTGTTTTCCATTCGCATTATTTATCAAATGAAATTAAGTCATGATCAACCATCTAAGTTATTTTATTACTTAATTTCTCTGAGTTACAATGCGCTACAAAGCCGGTAAAAACACGTGCATGAGCTCGGGGATATTTGCGATTGTAACTACCTACTCTGACGTATCATCACGCGAACTGTTCATTCCAGTCGGCAATTGCAGCACAGATCCAGCGAGTTTCAATATTTTTCACTCGCTTCCTGAATACGCTGCCAGAATTACTGAGAGGGCGCTAGTCCGCTACGAATTTTACACAAAGGTTCATAAGGGGAGCCGTATCGTAGAACTAGAATATTCAGTCAACGCTAGTGGTCACTTCTTTGCCTTTTCAGAATCTATGCACTTTCACGTGACCAACTGTACGATAATAATGACAACAAATTAGGAAATGCTTTATCTGTCGAAATCGGGAACGATCTACGTGTTTCATAACTCGTTATTATTACTTCATCCTGTTGAGTTCTTACTTTATCCCTCAATTTCCATCCACACTCGTTTACGATACATAGAACAAAAACAGCAGCGTTCATTAATAAGTCACTAGACACCGCACACGCAATTGAATATTTTTTGTTCATAGTGGTGTGACTTGTTGTATGTGTCATGTGTGTTGCAGCATCTAAATTTCGTGCGAATTTATTAGACATAATCTCACAATGTTGTTAGAACGGCGTTGAACATTAGTTCTAGTTTGGTAATACTGTTGAAATCCGACATAATAAAAGAGAAAGTTGCATTAGTTGTGAAGTTATTTCCGTCCCGGAGCATCGAGCCTCCATAAACATCGTCTGATCAATTTTATACGGTGAGTATTCATCTATCGCAAAATTCATCTTACGAGATCGGATCTTGTGCAATAAATTAAACTATCGCGTTATAACATCGTTGATTGATAAACAGTTATCGACAATCTCGACCCCGACTTGACACCGCACAACGTTATTATCACGTCATTATCGTTATTATTACGTGTTGATAACTCTCTCCTCATTCAACAGCCGCGCACAATGTAACAACTGAGGTTCGAGACACTGGGAGGATATTAGAGCATTGATGTATCCCAGATGGAGAATTCCAATGCAGGAATTGTGTTTAGAGAAATCCACAAAAATGGTTGGCTACGGCGCACGGATACGATGGAAAAAGAAGCGACTAAATTCTGGGTCGTTTTCTGCGTCCATGACGACGTCGAGCCTCATCTTGAAGCCTACGCGGACCAGAAGCAGGCAGCAAGTCATACTTTCCTATGGAATTCCTCTCTGAAAAACGCGCTGCATCTATCTCCTACTCTCTGCGCCACTGAACAACAGGACTTTGAATTCTGCGTCAATTTCTATGACCACAGAGCCCTGAGACTCGCCGCTCCAACTTATCAAGAGATGTACGACTGGGTTCATACTGTTAGCAGGAAGTTAACTGACATGAAGATTTTGAGCCCTAAAGAAAATTTTTACTCAAAAGGACCAGGAGCCGATAGACTACCCACGAGGGATCCGACCAGTCCTCTCCCTCTCCCACCACGTCCCCCGTTCTCACTTAGAGTTCAAGCTCAGACTCAGATCGTGAATACCGACACCACCCAGGCGCAAAATCTTACCCGAACATCTGAGCCGCAAGCTATTGCCTCGTCGCTTAATCAGCCAGAGCTTCCAGCTGCTGCCAATGACGTCCAAACATCTGAAACTGTGCCAAATTTTTTTACCTTTGATGATATAACGGTAGATAATGGCCACTCTACACAGCCAAGGTCGATTCCTAGCGGGCGAGGGGATAGGAATATTGAAAACTTGTTGAATGTTGAGAATAATAACTCTAGCTATGAGAGCCTGTTTCTGGCATCTTCTTATTCTCCGACTGGGCCCAACGGCTCTATAGGAAGCAGTAATGGTCAAGAGGCAGAAAGCAGCCACTATGCAGCTCTGAGAGAATACAGAAGTCAGACTTCGGTTAATCAACTCAGACCTAGTAGAACTCAGAGAGCTGCAGCGAGAGAGGAAAATGGAAGGCAGCTTACACTGAGAGAGCAGCAGGTCATGCAATTGAAAAAAGAGATGAGTTACCTTGCGGGAGTTAGACTACAGCTCAGAAGAAGGGATTGCAAAGACGATATTGCCTTTGTTGATACTTTTGGAGCTGTATGGTAAGAGCGTAGCATCACATTTTTGAGAAATATATTTATAACACTGTTATACTCGATTCAGACGATCAATTCAAGCCCAAAAGGGGTCTTATACAAAGAAAGAGATTTGTTATACACATTGATATGTTCTATGATACTTTAAATTAGGATCGCCGGATGGAAACCACGCGACCATCCAATGCTGTACAGCGTTCTTCACGTAGGGGATCAGGTGCTCAGTCTTGCCGGTACACCCGTACATAGTGCTACAATTGCACGTGATATCCTCAAGGGCTGTATGACTCCATATGTAGGTTGAAAATTTGTCATACTATGCTGAGAACATAACTATAAGTTATATCTGTTACCTTTCGAAATCCGAGCAAATAAGTACTGAATTCCTATTCAACGAATTTCAGGTGGAATTGATTGTGAGGAGATTACCGCAAGGTAAAACAATGACTTTGATTAGGGGTAGCGACCGTGAAAACGACAGCGAAGGATTTGGATTAGAATTACATGGTAACGAAGTGACGGGAGTTGGAGGTACGGCGTTGACTTATGGGTTACCGCCTGTAGCTAATGCAGCTGATCCATCAATGCCAGCCGGGACTTTTGTCAGCTGGACATTGACGGAGGTAAATGGTAGACCGCTGAATCTGCTGGGACAGGGAGGCGGGGCGCGAGAGCGACTCGGTGCTGTTGGACTGGATATTTCTGTCGTTGTTCAACCAACAGACTTAGTGTCTTCATTGAGAAAACGATTGCGCACCCTTAGAGGGTACAAGAATTACCTACTAAACTAACAAAAGATAATTGAATTAAGAGCCTAGCGGCGTCGATGTAGCATGAAACACCTATTCCAAACTGATTGCAGCATAATTTTGTTTTTAAATAATAAGATACCTGTGAAATTGACTCCGCCAAAGGCCTTACAGTATATTTGTAGATGAACTAAAACTCTAAAGCTATTGCTGAATACGTTTTACCACAACTGAATCTCGTAAATATTTTCTATAGGGATAACGATTTGATATTTATTTTTTATAAAAAATGTACAGGCTTGGTGTATGTTATCTACCTGAACATTCTACAGCTAAACAATTCTTAACTTATAGTATTAAAGTATGGTCTATAAGCCGTAGCGTTAAGACTAGAGTCTCTGTGATAAATGATATAATATACACGATTAAAGGAGATGAATAACTGTTATAGCATTGAATAAAACTATCGGATAATAATTATAATTGTTCGTCATTATTCTTAAGTGTTTATTTTCTTTGTTTGTTCAATGGGTCAGATTTTTTTTTTCCCCACACCTGACACCTTTGACAAGATATAATTAGGTATCTATTACTACTGTACAATGTTGTTAGCTTCGGCTTTCTGCATCTAATAATATCTGTGCTTGTTAATTACGACGCTAATAGTGATTACAATTTATCATCCAAGCTGATTGAATGCATTCATAGTAGCTCGGTCATTACGTTATAAATAGACAACTATAGTCACTGCATATACATAAGTAGAGTGCATAGTAAGATTTGTGGAAATTATTCGATTACAGTGTAATTGAGTGTATAATGATAAGGTAAGAATGGAAATTGTTTTGAAAAATGTTTATCTCGAGAAAACATGAATACTATTGGTATCGTATTATTTTGATATCAACGTGATTGCAGAGACTGAAAAGCATGCTTGTGAAGTTCAAATTTCTCCGTTTTCTCCGACTTAAAAACGATGTATACATGGATTACAATAACACATATATACAATGTCGTTGTATATTCCTTTATACTTGCAGCTGAAGGTAGGAATAGGAAGCAATCAGATAAATAAATATTGTCTATTTATTTTTCTAACAATCTTTATCGCCTATGGCATGTAGTACGTAAACGTATATGTAGATTAGGGTGAGTCGAAAATTGTGAAAACTGTTGGCTACCTCAAAAATCAAAGATATCACTGAAATAAAGGTGTCCATGCAACATGCCATTTTTAGCGTTAAATTCACTCTATCACTGATAAACGGAAACAGACCATTCCAAAAATTCAAAAATTCGACTGACCCTAATGTAGATATATATTGTTTATAAAGATGATAAAATACTGCACCAATCATGCCCAGAATTATTTCGGGTGAATGAAATATTGACGCGTAGTACCCTTTATGAAATACATTGCAATAACCGTTCGACGGAAATCTAAAATCAAAAAAATTGCCATAATAAGCCTCGACTCGCGGCTTTACCATTGCAAGGATCGCGTCGCTGATTGATAGGTCGGGCTGTGGGGTGAATAAAACTGCGCGTACCATCGGCGATATGCAAGAATAGAACGATCTTCGCGGACCAAAAGCGGGCGCTGTTCAAACCGCTTGTGATTCCATACGGCAACGTCTCGCTCGAACATAACGCTCTCTCCGAATAGGAGGAGGGTTGCAATCGGGGCGATTAGAGGCGGTGCGAACATCAGATGCGTAACACGTTGCAGCAGGGGTTCCAACGGCGTAACCGTTTGCAGGATGCAAAACGGCCCGATACTACTCTGTACGAGTAGTTCTACATAGCCGGGTCCTATTTGCTCAGCTTTAACGTTTAGCTGAAGTACAGCGATGCGTTCGAGCAGTATCAGGCTGTGACGTAACCGCATCGTTGCCTTGTGGGATTTGTTGTTGTTGGTCCGTTTTTTATCGATAGATTCTTTCCCGTCGTCGTTGTCCCCTGTTTTTACATTTTCCCGATCTTCGCTCCGCTCCATTTCCGGGTTGGTCTCAACCTCTGGTTTATCCTCTTCCACTCGATCCACACCCAAACTCGAAGTTGGTTCTTCTTGGTCACGCGACAACGGTGCGTACGGCGCCCACTCCGCTGCGGTCCAACTATGCCGCGCTAGCCATGGTACACACTCACTCAGCATTGAAGGACCGTGGACCGCGCTCAGGTGGGCCCAATCTGCGCCGTTTTCTGGTATCTCCTGACAATCATCAAAATACATAATATAATTATCTGATCATGCAAGAGGAGGTGTGTATCAGTGTATGTAGCATGTAAAAAGAAAAAGTATATGCTAGTATATTCCACCCCAGTGCATAGGCTGCAGATTCTGAATTCAACATCTTTTGATGAAGAAAAAGAAAAAAAAGACAGAAGAAAAATGTAACTTCCAACGCACCTGTATATGACTGTTGACAAGGAACTCATTTCTGCCCTGGTAACGCCATTGCCCGTTAGATATCTTATCGAGGGGTTGCGGCCTCCAGTCTGGCTTAGTGTTCTCGGCGTGATGCCAGACGAAAATTATTTGGTTTACTTCACAGCAATCCCATGCTTTGGTTTTCGCAAATTCAGGAACTGCGTTGAAAGAACACACAACGACCAAATGAATATCAGCGTTAATTATCACCCTCGGTAGCTTTAATTTAAACATTTATTTGCCCCTGAGGCAGGCCATAAATTAGATATCAAGGTCTAAGGGCGACGATTTAACGTAATTATTCAGGATATGGGGATGATGACATTTTGTTCAGAAATTTTCATCGCTATAATACAAGGTAAATGTGCTAGTCGAGAACATGTCGGCTGAATACCTTTGTCGGAGTATGGTATCTCTTGGCATCGGCCATCTGCCCCGCTGAAAAGCCACCCGTGAAAAGGACACTCGAGACACTCTCCTCTGACTTTTCCGCCCTCACCCATATTCGCGCCTAGATGTGGGCAGTAAGCGTCCAGTACGCTGACGGTTCCCTTTTGCGTCCTGCAGAGATTCATTTATAATCTTCTAGCCACGACGTAATAATATAATGACAAATAAGTAATGTGGATCATGACAGAATGATGAATTTACCTAAAAACTGCAAAATTTTGTCCCAGAGCCGCGATGTGTTTCACTTGGCCACGCTTCAGTTGCGAACTCTCTAGAAGGGCGAACCATCCATTCGGATATACCGGGGGTAACCGGCCTATCTTTCTGTTCCTGTTCTTCGAACCTCCACTTCCGCCGTCACCCAGCCGTCCGTGAAGCCAAGAACTTTTCGCGTCTTTTTCCCTCAAATCCTTCAACATTTGAAAAATGGATTACTCCCATGATCCTACTAGGTGTACGTGTATCAATCTGTGACTATATCACTATATACGGCGCAGAAGTGCAGCTGAATCTGATAAACGCAAACTGCGCATGTATATATAAGACTATGACGATGATCTGGAACTTATCATTTCTAGTACATATGATGGCAATTCTAACTAGTCTTCCAGTTTACGACCGTTCCAGTAATATACTATCCATCGTTTTTTTTTTTTTTTTTTTTTTTTTCTTTCTTTTCGGATATTACCTGGATCCAGTTGAGCTTCCAGAAGTACGCCAGATAGATGAGAAAGAGCACGAACGTCACGGCACTCACTGTCCACCAACCGATGGCCATTTTACGTACGAGCGCAACTTCACTTTTTATTCTACAACAGATAGACTGCCTATTATACTCAAGTATAAAACTCCCTTGATATAGGGATGATCGGAAGGGCTAGCGTTTACCTAAACTCGGTAAAAGTACGAATTCTATGTAACGAACGCACGCAGGATGAGAAAAAAAAAGGCTGACCAGAAAAGTTATCGGTATATATAAGAAATCGAAGAAGCACGCGCGATGTTCCGAAAGACCGAGGCGCGCGTTACGTTTTTGGCTACTGAAACGCGCAGACACTTCTTCCACCTTTATATAGAGCGAACTTGAGGACATAGTTGTCAGGTATATGTATATTATACGCTATGAGGTGGATTTATGGTATAGCTGTTTAAGTCTTCGACTGGCCGATTAGTAGGTAATACTTTCGTAAGTCGTATAGCTGCTTTGCACCGAGGTAAACGATTTGTTGAATAAATGAAATAAATTTTCTTCGGACAATCAGTGAAAACTATCAATTGTATTATCCTTTCCGTTAGGAACATTTTCCGATATTGTGAATCTCATGCCGATGTTTTCGAAGCTTGCTACTAATTTGGTACCTATAGAATACTAAAAAATGCTTCCTGAGGCGTAATTTTGTGAAAAAAAAAAACAAAAAAAACGACCCCCCTTGATATTTGACTACAATCAATAGGTGGTCTGGTTGTACAGCGAAAGTAGATGAAATGAAAGACCCTAGCTGGGTTTAATTTTCGATCATTCGTTGCAATTTACATATCACGTGAATTACATTACCAACAAAGTGAATAGGTCATTAGGTTTTATATTGAGAATGTCGGGAGACTTTACTAGCCTCAATACCTTCAGAACCTTACTTATACGCAAGTCTATAGTTAGGTCAAAATTTACACATGCCTGTACAGTACTGAAACCCACATTATATGGTGTATATATCGAGTAACGAGGGGTAAGAGTAACGAATCCATACAACACACGCTCCTCAAAGTTGCATCTCATATATCAACGATGGACCGCAATCTGCTTCCAATCTTCGGAAAATTGCGCTTTGATCTCGTTTCTAAAATATTTGCACGTGAATTGATATGATCGTTCAAGTTGGGGCAATAGATGGTTCTGTAGACGAAGAGACCTATATCGGCTTATCTTCAACCTATTCGCGAAGGGTTGCGATATAAAACAGTATGGGAACGGTGGGAATTAGTAATACGGGTAAAGATTCTGTCGCCAAGACCACTATCGGGATGTGTTTTATTCACTGGTTCGACATTTCTGATTCTCTACAATTCCCATTATGTATACTCCGAGCACGTATCCATACATCGGATCGCGCCGCGTGTCTATATTGCCACCGTTACTCGTTCATTATTCACTATTTACTATTCACTATTCACTATTCACTGTTTTTCGTTGACCACCGTTGTCCTCGGGTATCCGGGCACCAAGATCCGAGATCCAAGATCGGAGATCGAAGATGTGCTATCTGTGCCGTTCCGTATCATCCCGGTTGATCTCCCCAGGTTGAATCGGATCCGTCCGTTGTCCGTCACCAACAGTTTACCATATCCTAGTCGCAGCCTAGACGTTTTCCATACAAGTTATGTTGTTTTCAACTATTTTCATACACTGGCAGAGTCCAGCAGTTATAGAGAGGCCATCGAGCCCTTTCCATTCTCTCTCTTCATAGTTTTTTTATTTTTCCATTCATATTTTACACGATAGGTAGGGGTATAGGTATTGTTCTCAGGGGAACTCGTCCAATAACACATAACAAACGTATACTCAATCCTGTTGAAAGGTTTTTCTTCTTGTTCCCTCTTGCGCTATGGTATACAACAAGTTCTTAACTTGCGAAGTGTTCACCCGAGGACTGGGTAGGAATCTCAGTGCCCTGTGTCCAATGTCCATACGTTTGTGTATTTGTCGTTTCCGTCGCAGTGGATATATTTTTTTTTTTCTACGGAATTCACGAATAAAATCGTCTCCAATCGTCTCTCTCTCTCTCTCTCTGTCGTTCGTTCTCTATCTCGCCTCGTATATATTTACATCGAAGGACCCTTGACGGTTATTTTTGTCGACCACCTCCGGGGTCGCTTTCACCGATCTCTGTGGGGATATGAGCGGTGGGTGTGAATACATGCATTTTTTATTACCTGTATAGGACTACAAATCTGGTGATTATAAATCCGGCGCATCGATAACTTTGTTCACGCAGGTCTGTTTCGTCTAGGACACTTGGTAGCCGACATTCGTACAGGTAGAAGCCAGCTACCTGCACCTGTACGACTCGACTATAGACAATAGTATACATGATTTTTCCGTTAATTAACAGGCAATAGGTAATATACGGCCAGAACCCACCTCGGACTCGTATGTATATTTTTACACTATATGCAAACTTATGGAGGTTCAGCTTCGTAAAAAATAGGGTGAAGTTTTCTTGCTGAAATTATACATCGCGAAAGTATGGGAGTGCGGTGCTGGTCGAAACGTATGATTAATTGAACGAAACATGTCGCGTGTACACGCGTAGGTATACCTGCATGTATATCTACAGATATGATCGTAATGTCACCGATAATAATATTATAGCAGGTAGTAGTACGCGACTGCAGAAAATGAAATTTATTTCGAATAATTTTTATCGGCGAATTATTATCATTATTATTTGTTGCAAATTTGAATTGCAGGTATGCAACCGCGATTATAACTGGCGAAACTTTCGCGATCGCGGATTTACGATGGATGGGGTTTTCCACAGGGAATTCGGTGGGTATGGGGAAAAGATGGAGCCCGAGGATATATGAGAATAATAAAATGAAAGGTAAGATTTGAGGAAGATAGAAAAAAAAAGTAAAAAATAAATAAAAATAAATCAATAGTAATAATAATAATAATAATAATAATAATAACGAAACAACACGTGCAAAATATCCCAAGAGTGTCCCGCGCGCCTGGTTTTTGGTAGGGCAGCTGCTGTTTGTTGCCGTCTTCAGCCTCTCACCCTAATTTATTCGTTTCTTCGGCTTCTTCTTGGCTTGATCTCGTCTTGTTCGCTCTTTCGTTTTCGCTCCTTGCGCCCCCCGCTCTCGCGTACTCATCGGCTAAACAGTAGCTATATATATATATATATATATATAGCTACTATACCATCGCTCGGCTCTCCTGCGTACCGCATAACAACTCGGGTACCTGCACATTTCTGTGTACAGGGTGTTTCACCATTTATATTTTCGATTCGACGACAAAAAAAAGGGGGGGGGGGGGGATGATTTTATACATCGCCAAAACAAACGACGATGATACATTATAATTGCCGCTCTAGGTATTATGCATACATTGATCAGGATCTTTGATACAGAATTGCATGTCTGCAGCTAAGCGCTGCTGCGTGCTGAGAATGTGGAAAAGAGATCAGTCTTCAATCTTTCTGTATAGTCACTATACTTTTCTTGGCGAAACTGTTTTCGATTCATCACTGTCATTTCGAAAACTGTCGCCACCGGCAACCTCTTTCACCTTTTATAATCCTCTCGACGAACTGCAGCTATTGCAGCGTATACTGTATAGGCAACTGCAGCCGCCGATGAACGGAGGAACTTATCCCGCGAGGATTGACGTGAGGGTTGGATATATGTCTGTTTGACTAAATAAATGTCAGCTGATCGATGTCAAATCGATTACCAACAGCCCTTTGGCGGAGGGCAGTGGGCCGGATAAGAGGAAGAGAAGGGCAGGAGGGCAGGAGGAACCCGCGAGGGACGCGGAGGGCCACGTAAGAAACTGGAAGTCCCTGAACTTGACTGATTCCTCCTTAATAGGCGTATGCCTACCTACCAACCCGCAAACACCGTACCGGTTGCCATAATCCTGGACGTATATTCTCTGCGTGACAGGACTTATTCGTCTCGTAGAACTAGGTCCAACGATTTTTTATACCCGTTTCAACAATACGCCTTAACCGCGCGGAAGACAAGACTGCACCCTCAAGGCATACCGTTGATATCGTTCACGTGCATTCGAAAACGAAACTATTATACGAGTGTGTGTATTATGCCGATGTCAAATCGTAATACACAAACGGGTGGTATATTTTTTACGCTAATTGTTTCACATTTAAATCCTCAGGTAGGAGTGAGACACACTTTCTCACGATTAAAAAACACTTCACAGTCCCAAATTGACTCTACATGCAATGCATCGAGGCTGACGTACGCAATTCATGCCTATTGGGTGTAATTCGCAATCGCTATCGATAACATGAGGTTTACTACCGTATATTTTTTCGAATTCTCTACAAGGGTTCCACGGTTCACCAGCTGCACCACTCGGCCATTCGGAATTCGCATATGATACCTTGTCGTGTGAATTGTGTCAATATATTATCCGTGCCTATGGTACTTCTGCTACTGCGTCAATAGACTAGCCACGTACAAGTTTATACTATATATATATATATACACACATCACACAGGGGTACATATGAGTCGAATGCATATTTCATTCGCTTGCATATATCTGCCTGCTGGTGACGTCCAATGTTATCACACTATAGGTATGAAAATATAAGAGAAAGAAAAATAATGTTCACATCCACATACTAAGTCGTTAAACTTTTTAAAAGCGCCGATTCATCTGATATACATATATTAAACATGACACAATTCTTATATCTTTAAGCTATTCGATCATCTTTCGACAAATTTTTAATCAGACACAGACGAACATGCATGAAAATTTGATACGTATAGCAAATTGCACGTGCAGCTGGGAGAGATCAATTAAACTTTACTCGTATGATCCTCAACAGCACCACTCGTCCCTAAGCACGATGAACCGACTGCTTTTGTTTCAGAAAAAACGCGGGCCACAATGCGTGGCAAAGTCACATTGCCGAATATTGATCATCTATTGATTAAATCGGTTTATAGTGCAGCTCGCCCAGTTTGCTTGATTGTATGTACTCACAACCTTGTACTCCGCGCCCTACTTGGCTAGTTCAAGGTCGTACGCGTCGCTGAAGTAGGTATATTTATCCTACAGGTAGGTAGGCGATGTACAGACGTGTATTTGTTACCTGGGTACTATGTAGGTAGAAGATGTACCGTGTATGTATACGACAGAAATGTGTGCCACGGAGGGAAAACCGCACGCCGGGGTGTGTGTGTGTGTGTCTGAGCTGTTATTAGTCCTGAAGATATAATAATGAGGGTGTACCGGTGTACGGAGTGTCATTACGATTCGGTACGTACATATTCTGTATACAAAGTATATTGTATTGGTAAAAAACGAATTCGATCAAGGTGGCATTTAACGATTTTTCGTCCTTGACTCTGACACTGATTTCATACTCAGCAGAAATTTATTGCAACCCAGGCGGAAAAAAAAAATCGTACAACCGGTGCGACTGGTTGATCCCGTAAGTATCCCGCAGATTCCTGCTTAATAATAAATTGATTTACAATATCTGACTCTGAGGGTAGTAGTACGTAGGCATACCACCTACGTTACTTTCATACAATAATTGAAACTCCTTCACGATACGGAAATTGGTGATGATTGTTATACTATTAATGTTATTGTATTGTTCTTCGAGATGTGATTAGGATGATCATTGAATACGAAAACGGTACCATGGTGGTTGAACAAGGGGTCGCATTGGGTGATTAATTTGGTACCGCAAACATATAGATACACGAGTTATCGAAAGCGAAAGCGAACGCGAAATGGTAATGATTCAAGTATGAGGTAATTCATTACGTTACTTACCATTCGAATGCAGTGATGCAGTAGTTCTCGAAGACTGCAGCAATGCCGAAAGAGACTAAGGTTCAGCCAAGTCTTTGATCTTTTGCTGACATCAATATTCTGCGAAGTGTTAAGCTGATGCGCTGGATATACATATGTTGTATGTTACGTGCATAATATAGTTCGCTTTGTATGTTGTATACCTATATGTGTTATATTCATATACCATGGACGGTGATATGTACCGCGAAGTTACGATCGCGTGTCAGGTGCGCCCCGTTGCACATCTACGCCCGCTTAAAGATCGGAGACTATAAAGACTATCCCAGTTTTAGATCCGTCGCGAGCCGATCAATTGATCGAAGGGTGGGGCGATGGGGATGCAGAGATATGGGACGCTGCTGCAGTGCGTATATCTCTGCGTGCTGCACTGCTGCAGCGATCAGGGAACGAAGGAGGAATAAAAGGGAGAGAATAAGAGAGAGAGAGAAAGAGAGAGAGAGAGAGTGGGGAGAGTTGAAAAACGAAATAAATGACACAAATATATGGATACGTGTAGTCCAGAAGCACATAAGTTTATATTCGTATATAAATCTGCTTGGACCATCTTTCGAGGGCCGGTCTGCATCAAGAAGAAGGATCTCTCCTGGAGTTCTGTCATTTCCCCGATGGGTGCAAAGCGAGTGAAACTGATTACTCTGCTTCCGAATATATATGATCATGAAAATAAACATCTTTCCGATATTGAATACAATAAGTGTTTATAATTAGCGAGATGTATATAGTCGAGCTTGACGTGTCTCAAGTTTCATATACCTACGCCTCTCTGAATCGTCGAATTCACTTTAACAGTTTTTTTTTTCTACGGTCGACAACGAAGGATGATGATAACACTTCTGCATAATACGTCTCACACTTTCAGTCTGATCCCGTAGTCAAGCTCATCGATCGGCGTATACGTATAGGGACACAATTAGGCTGTTTGTTTATCCGTCTGTACGATATCATATAATATATAGCAGATACCAGAGATCTATTAGATCAGAGAACTGGGGGGAAGGTCAGAATTGTTTCGAAGGACGCTCATAGTTACAACCGTTAATCCGCTTACAATTTACGAGTACGATGTACGCGAGAGCTGGTAGAATATAGCTTCCAAATATGCAATGTAATTCGAGTAATCGCCTGGGACGCTGTCAGCCGCGTTAGTGAACCGAAAATCTTTTATGAAAATATCTTCAGCACGCGAAAAAGCGCAGCGAAAGAAATCGCTGGTTCGATATACTGGCGCTCTTGTGTTGGAGAAGGCGTTTGTTGCTCGTAATTACATTCGCGCACACACACACACACACAACCGTCGAATACCAGCCCCGCATCAGGAGCCGAGTTCTTCGTATAAGCTTGATTCCTCGTTACACTGTCAAACGGCGCCTCTCCGGCTGACGTCGGCGTTTAAAAATCGCAGCGAAGAAATAATACGCGTCAACGGTTCGGTGCTCATCACAGAGTGTTCGTCGTCGTTAATAGTTTCGGTTGCAGCTCGCTGCACCATATTACTGCTACTGGTGCTGCTGCAGTTCAGTAATAGAGATCCGTCACGGTTTAGTCTTTAGTCGTTGGAACAATTGGAAGAAAATACTTATGCCATGGGTCCAGAAAGCTGGTTGTGCACACGCTGCTTGGTGTGCATTATTTTAACGATAATTCTAACGCTGGCTGCAAGGATCCTGATCAAAATCGCCGTTCGGAGGAAGGAGGAGGAAGTGCTGCACGCCGATCGATCAGCACGGGGAATTGGTAACAAATATTGCCTGAATAGATGTGTGAGCAACGAGAGCAAGGACAGCGGTTTTAGCGGCGATGAAGATTCCGCAAAGTACATCGGCAAGGTTCGAGAAAAAATTCAGAGAATGGATTCTGCGGATGGACCGATTATCGGTAAACTACGAGCGAACAAGACGAAGAAAGACTCGAGAAATAATAAAATACTGAAGGGGCCTTCGGGCCTGCCGTTCCTTGGGTGTCTTCATCTGTTGGGAGGATCTGGTGGACCTTTTCATGCTTTCACTACGATGAGCCGAAAGTATGGTGAAATTTACTCTCTCAAGCTCGGCTCGTCGAGGTGCGTTGTTGTCAGCAGTTATCGCCTCCTCAAGGAGGTTCTAGTGACTAAGGGAAACCATTTCGGTGGTCGACCGGACTTTCTTCGATTCCATGAACTCTTCGGCGGCGATCGTGACAACTGTAAGTTCAAACTGTATGATTTTTCAAACCTATGGTAGGATATATCCTAAAAATGTTCTTTGCTCAATCATCATTACTCCGACATGTTTCATCAATGTCTATAATTTAAATTTTTGGAAACAAAGGGAAAAGAACGATAGAGAAAGACTTTTTGAAACAGTATTTTTTCTCAGCGTTATACTACATAGGTATTTGTATTGATTACGTGGGAGAGTTTGTCGCAGTCATATAGGTAGATAAAAGTTCTGCGAATTTCTCGAGAGGCTCGGTAAGCGGAGATACATAACTTCCTGCTACATCGAAATACAATCAGAGTGAAGAATAATTTAGCACCGAGGCATGACGTCAGTTACATATATCTAAATATATATACCCTTGTCTTACATGTCACGGAATCCCCGTAAGACTCCAGCTTGTACAAAGGCACAACATGTTTGTCTGATCCTAATCTCACCGTGTTCCCATCTATAATACATAAAATACTCTTGTTACAACGTTGTATCTAGGTTTCCGTATCACGTATGGTATACATACATACATACATACCTACGTCACGTGACGCGACGAATCATCATCAGTATTTTGCAGCTTCATCTATTAATGCAGTCTAGACTCTTATGACTTGGGGCATATTAGCCGTATACCTAGCTGATAATATAACATGACACCTCTTCTTCGTGGGTATATGATTTAATTTCTTCGAACTCTCCAGCCTTAGAATTCTTTTAATAAATATGTCGCACGCCTAGGACGTACATATAGGTATCTAAACGCGCAACGTGTGGTAAATAATTATCAAAATTTGTATGAATGAAAAGTGTTGTCAATGTTGGATACAGCCGATTGCAACGAATTATTGCGAGCCTGATTTAGTACAACGACAACCATACTGCGCCCATTCCTTGAAGCATGAAAATTCATTGATTTATTCGATGATTATGCTTTGGACGATATTTTATCAATACTTACTTAATTACGAATAAAGTTGACGTTTAGTAGCTTACGATAAGATTATACTCTATTTGACTTATGCAGGTGAATGAATATAATATGACATATTATACCCGCATGTACCTATGTATATAACTTCGACTACGAAAAACATTAATTCCGTACAGGTTTTTAACGTTTCTCTTATTTCTGACGAAAAAAATTAAATGCTTAGTCCTCTAATTGAATATGTAAGGTAAGAATGCTTAGTTAGTTCTCTAATTTGAAAAATGAGAAATGAAATAACAGAAAAATAAAAAATGCTCACGTAGCGACAGTGTATCAGCCGTGCGTGAGTCATTGACTTTGCTCACTTCGACGTAATTTTTAACAAACATTATTTGCGTGGCAAATATTTGCGATTCGATCGAAACGCTTCCAATATACAGAACGCACGGCTTATATACCTAAGGCACCTATGACGTCACACGATCCTATACAACTTGCGCCCGCGCTCCCCAACCTGCAGAAGCATAGGTATACAGTTCGATTCGTTATCAACCTAATCTACTTCACAACTATATTCACCTATACATTTGGTCAGGATAATTCTATTATAAAAAATATTGATTCATCAGGTATCGAACGAATCAATATGCATAAAACTTTGTCAAGAAAAGTAAGTTAATTTCTATATCATACATCGTAGACTATACCTATATCTAGTAGAACATTAGTGGAGAACATTTTCTGTTTCAGCTCTTGCGTTATGCGACTGGTCGGAGCTGCAGCGAACTCGAAGATCAGTTGCCCGTAGCTACTGTTCACCGCGTAACGGAAGTACGCAGCAGAGTGAGCTGGGGCAAGTGGCAACCACGGAGACAAATCGGCTGATCGAATTCCTCGGGAGTAACGACGCACTGCTCATACGACGCGGCGAGGAACCGCTGAAACCAGTGCTCCTAGCCGCTGTAGCGAACATGTTCACTAGCTACATGTGTTCATCGTGGTTCAGCTACGCGGACATTGAGTTCCGACGAACGGTTCGGATATTCGACGAAATTTTCTGGGAGATCAACCAAGGCTACGCAATCGATTTCCTCCCATGGCTCAGCCCCTTTTATACCGGTCATATGAAACAGCTAAGAAATTGGGCGACGGATATCCGCTCGTTCATACTCAAGAGGATCGTAGACGGGCGTCGCTCGAGCTTAGACCTCGCGAACGGCGTCCCTCGGGATTTTACCGATGCGTTACTCCTCCACCTCGAATCACCGGAGACTGATTTGTCCTGGGACCACGTTATGTTCGAGCTGGAAGACTTCCTGGGCGGACATTCCGCCATAGGAAATCTCGTGATGGTGGTTCTGGCCCAGATTGTCAAACACCCGGAAGTGCAGGCGAGAATTCAGGCGGAATGCGACGCCACACAGCGACGACGCAAGTGCCAAGTCGCCGACCTGAGCGACAGACCCCACATGCCCTACACCGAGGCTGTCATATGGGAAACACTTAGGGTTTCAAGCTCCCCGATAGTTCCTCACGTCGCTACCCGAGACACCGACATCGATGGCTATCCGATACCGAAAGACACTATAGTTTTCATCAACAACTACGAGCTGAACCTTGGAGAAGCATACTGGGGATCTGGCGCTCGGGATTTTCGACCAGAGAGATTTTTGGTCCGGACAAACGAGGCTGAGGGATGGAGGCTGACGAGACCCGCTCATTTTGTCCCATTTTCAACCGGCAAACGGACCTGCATCGGCCAACGACTCGTTCAAGGATTCACGTTCGCTACTATCGTCGCGCTTTTGTCTCATTATCGTATCTCAGAGGCAAAAAATACCGCCGAATTAGAGGCGCGTATCGCGCCAGGAAGCGTCGCCGTTCCACCGGACACATTCCATTTAATTTTAACGTCCCGTACCGACGACAATGAATCCTTAGAATTTGTTGATCAAATGGTTTTCTAGTCAGTCAATGGGTTTTATTCAATGCTATAGGCGTTTGTTAGGAAATTTCAATATGTTATCCGAACTTATTGCTAATATACGTAATTAATAATCATGTACAATATGTATTCATATACGTATATCACGTGTTAAAAACAACGTGCAGACACTGTGTCTATACATCGATTATGATGTATTCGCGCGTTTCGGGCTTTAAAAAAGTTTCGGACATCGCGAAAACGTTGTGTATATCAATTGCGAAGCGATAGTTATGAAATCGTAAACATATCATCAGTTTCAGCTTTAGTATAGGTGCAGCAGCGATTGAGCATTTCACGTTCAATTACGTTCCAGATTGCGAATATAATATTATTAAGAAATCGCGAGTTACGTCAATCTTCAATCAATTTGCAAACTTTAATACGTATACGTATATAAGTTTGTATTTTATATAATGCGCATACTAATTATATATATATAAAAAAAAAAATATGTCTGTGATGATCGTGAACATGCCGATTAGTTTGATTTTAAGATTCGAAGTATTTTTCTTGCGATCGCGTCTACGTTTACGCGTAGGCAAATAGGTACGTACTACATAATAGACTGAATTTTAATCCGTTTCGTTGCGTATACGTATAAATGTGTCGTGTTACTTATATGTGGCTAATATATAATATTATACTAATACTAATACAATATATAGCTATCGTGAAGGTTTTAATTTTGTTCATGCGCAAACATTGTAGTAAATAATAATAATAGTAATAATAATAATACGCACGTTATGGGTATAATTCGGTATTATATTGTTCTAGATGTGATTCGAGTGATTCATATAGTAGCTTATATACTTTTGTATATTTTATATAATGTATAATGGACCTAGTGTAGGTATAATTATTCCGAAGATGTTTATTTGGGAAAATAACAGCTCAAGTTATATCAGTGAAGCTATGACATATCTGTATAGTGTACTGTCAGGTATTGTTGATTATCGATAATCCGGATTGATAGACATATATTTATAGGCCAGATCTAGGTATAATTACTTATAGATTATTATTACACGATATGGTACGTTACAATATCATAAGCTTACAATGTCGTTATTTTATTTAATCTTATCAACGGAATATTATATACTATTAGTCAATCTGGATTTTACATACCAATATATTATGTATAGGTACTATATAGATACGATCAGCGGCAATAACTGCAGCGCAGGTTCAGGCATTTTTCATGCCTACTACTAAAATATATACAAGAGATGTATAGGTATCAATACATTACATACCCGAGCGAACTATTAATTTCAATATAATTAACAATATATATATATATATATATATATATTCTATGCAATTTGAAGTGTATATACACCGCTATACATGCTACAACATATAATTAATATTATTTGTATTTATACAACTCGAGAACCTGCAGTTGGCACATTATACAGTAGTATAAATTGTAATACAGTTTGTTTACAGTTTACATGAAGTGGAATGATAAACAGCATAAGAAGAATTCCTTTTTAAATTATAATATGTTGCCTCTATAGTATGCATTACAGCTTTGAATTACCTGTAATAAGAATGAACAAAAAAAAAATATTACGAATATATAATATATTATTATACGCAGGCATGATTCAAACATTGAGCCATTATTATGCCGATTAAATGTTTGCTTTTAATTGTCATCTGCTTTTATATTATTATTATAATGTATATAATATGTTTTTTTTTTCTGTTTTTTTTTTCCGGTTTTTTATTGTAATTATTTTAGTTAATTAGCTATACAGCTGTCGAGCAATTAGGTTTTTGTAAATAAACACTTTATTCTGTATATTTTTAATAGTAAATAACCAATCGTGTGTACAGATTTTATTCACATTATTGTATTGTTCCTAAAAATATTTTTTAGCTGAGCTTCGTGTTCCGTAATTCCCGCGAATACTCCGACCGTTCTCCGACTCATATCTACCCGAAGTGGTTGAGTTTATAAAAAAATACGAATGTATACGTACGGAATAGCAATAGTATAACATAGCATGAAAACATGTTTTTTATTATTTTCAACATGACCGGGATGCATGTCACAATACGGTTAACAGTTTTATCGTGAAGTGAGAGGTAACACCACCTTATCCCCCTTCAACTTGATTCGTCAACACACCCATACGTGCGGGGCAACAAATACGTATTATCATATGCATGATATCGCGGTCGGTGGAAATTGACAGCGAGGCATTAGCCGAGGTGAGTTAACGAACGAGAATAATATATATAGATAAGACACATTCGATAAGATAGCGTTTAATACCTTATTCAATCTATCCGTGTGTAACCAGTATAACTTGAAACTCATTAACGTTCGAACTGATTCCTTGTATTTGTAATTTAATACTGATCGAATGTTGAATAACCTAACCTAAAAAAATGTCAGGGTACGAATATGAATTGTCACGAAATTCACACCATATTGTTTCTTCTATACGCATTAATTTGCTCGATTTTTATTCGAATCATTATTGATCACACGATGAACGAGAGAATAATAATTTTACAGAAACGAAGTAATGGCGGGGAAAAATGGAGCCGCCAAGTTAGCAAAACTAAGAGAATTAATGAGGTCTATAACGTTGGGAACAAATGGGAGATCTGTCGATGCCTACATAGTTGGATCCGCGGATTCTCATCAGTCTGAATATTTGGCGGACAAAGACCAGCACAGATCGTTTATATCTGGATTTGCGGGTTCTGCTGGAACTGCGATCATCACTCAAGACCGCGCTCTGTTGTGGACTGACGGCCGGTACTTCTCCCAGGCTACAAAAGAGCTTGACCCACCCGAGGCCTGGACCCTAATGAAGGAAGGAGTTATCGGTACTCCAACGCAGGCTTCTTGGCTCTCTTCAAATTTATCCCCAAGATCTATCGTTGCCGCCGATCCAAAACTGCTGAACAACACGTCATGGGCGCCTATACAAGCCTCCCTCGCTGTAGCTGGTCACGAGTTTATTCCCCTTGATAAAAATCTTGTAGATTTGGTGTGGGGGGATGAAAAGCCTGGCTCACCGTCGAACAAAATAGTCGCACAGCCTTTGAAATACTCTGGTAAAGTGGCTGGTGAAAAAGTGGAGCTTTGTCGCGAGGCTATGCGGAATGAAGGAGTGACTACCATGTTGGTAACGGCGCTTGACGAGGTTGCTTACCTCCTGAATTTGAGAGGGAGCGACATACAGTATAATCCAGTATTTTTTGCCTATGTTATTCTTACCTTTGAAAAAGTCCATTTTTTTGTCGATCAATCCAAACTCACCGACGAAGCAAGATTGCAGCTTAAAGAAGAAGGTGTCGACGTAGAATATCATCCCTATGATCAAGTTGGTGGATTTTTGAAGGAGAGACATGCTACGAGCGAGGGGAAGACTTGGATCAGCGATGACTCTAGCTATGCTCTACATGTTTGTTGTGGAGTGGGTCAGAATGATAACAAGAGGTATACCAATATCACACCTATCGCTGTTATGAAAGCTATTAAGAACCCTGTCGAAGTTGAAGGAATGAAGAGGGCTCATCTCAAGGATGGCGTCGCTCTTGTTAAATACTTTGCCTGGCTTGAGGATAAGGTAAAATCACCAAACGGGGAACCTGCAATCACCGAACTCTCTGGTGCCGCTCAATTGGAAAAGTTTAGAGCGTAAGTATCATCTCGGTTCAAATCTAGGGGTACTATGTTCATCTTTAACGAATTTTTGTGTGATTCTTCAATTCGCTAGCCTTCTTTGATGAATATTTGAATATTCCGTCGCTGATGTATCTTTTTTCGTATTAGGGAACAAGCGGATTTCATTGGACCAAGTTTCAACACTATTTCGTCAGTTGGTGCACACGGGGCTATAATCCACTATGCACCTAGCCCTGCAACAGACGTCGCAATCAACGACCAAGAGTTCTATCTTTGTGATTCTGGGGCTCAATATCGGGACGGAACTACAGACGTGACACGTACTGTTCACTTTGGAGTACCTACGGCCTTTGAGCGGGAATGCTTTACGCGAGTTTTCAAGGGCCAGTGTGCTTTAGCAACTGCAATTTTTCCTTCAATGATCAAGGGTAACTATCTAGATGTTTTGGCACGGAGAAGCCTTTGGGAGGTCGGGTGAGTTGCTCTTATAGCTCCTATGATGA
This sequence comes from Tenthredo livida, assembly GCA_963992785.1. Classification (NCBI taxonomy): domain Eukaryota; kingdom Metazoa; phylum Arthropoda; class Insecta; order Hymenoptera; family Tenthredinidae; genus Tenthredo; species Tenthredo livida. The sequence goes on from OZ023068.1 coordinate 32,735,811, forward strand.
TGATGATTTTTACTGTAATTTATATGATTGATCTTGATTATAGGCTTGATTATATGCATGGTACTGCACACGGAATTGGAGCATATTTAAACGTGCACGAAGGACCAATGGGTATCTCATGGCGTCCACATCCTCACGACCCAGGCCTACAAGTTGGCATGTTTCTCTCAAATGGTAAGCAGAGAATAACTGAATGGGCAGTAAAGCCGAGTAACGCTATTAATTTCGTGATTTTCAGAGCCTGGATATTACGAGGACGACAAGTTCGGCATACGGATTGAGGACATAGAAGTTGTGGTGGAAGCAGCCACACCGTATAATTACAAATCTCGGGGCTTTCTCACCTTTCAATGTGTTACACTGTGCCCTGTACAGAGCAATCTACTCGATATATCGCTTCTCAGCGATAAAGAGGTATATTTCGTTTCTGCATACAGTATATGTTTCAACCGTCGAACTTTGCATGTGTTCTCCAACAAATTTGTCGATCTAGTTTTCCACGAAAGGAGCCAAAGCTAAAGTCATACGTTTGATAAAGCTTCTGAATCAAAATGAAATACGTATTTCCAAATGAATAGAAATCACGTAATGAAGAAAACATCGTGTGGTATATAAATATTTCATTTATTGCTATCACTCATCAATTCAGACTTTACATTTAAGTTACAAATTCGAGTGATGAATCAAATTTCCCATGGTTACGATATTTTTTTCTATGTACTGCATATACCCTATGTATACATGCATACACGCGACTCTCCATTTCAATATTGTAATTATAGCTGCACTTTCGTAATTGTTATCACATTATCATTCCGATCGTTAAATTAGCTGGCATATTCTACGTTATTTGTATTATTTAAGCTACCTAAGGTTAAGACGTGTCGGAAATTACCTCTATCTATTATTGACTATATTTTAAACAAGTGTTTACGTATAATTGAAGAGTAATGATGCATATTATGAATTGACTTGATCAAATTGTTATTACAGATTGCACATTTGAATCGTTATCACGCCGAGTGCCTTGAAAAACTTGAACCCCTACTACAAGGAGAGGAGAACCTGCAAGCTTTGTCTTGGTTGAAACGAGAGACCCTGCCGATATCTAGATAACGGCCATTTCACGAAAACTGTACTCTTTACAATGTCAAAATCAATATGATTTGTAAATACCGGTTATTATTTTCCGCCTATATTATATTATCCCGTATTAAAAAAAGAAAAAAATTGTTTACGCTTCATCCCCTTATGCTGCCCTCTTTATCATCGACTAAATGAAAATTACGTATTCATTTACCACGAGTGCCAAGGCGGTTGATGAAGCTTGTTAATAGGCGAAAAAGTCAAGTTTACAGGGATGTTGATCAGGGCATATTGTAGGTTTAGTCTTTCAAGAGTTTGCCTAATAACCATGCCGTTCTTTCCCAACAAAAATCCTGCAGGTATATTAACGGACTTCAATTCTGGCACAGAATCGTCCACAACCATATCTATGTAATAATAATCTGCTCTAAGCGAAGTTTTCCTCGATTCGTCAGGATCCAAAGGGTGATAATCCGCCACTATAACTGCCTTGGCACCTGCCTCCTCTGCCATAATACTCTTGGTGTGAAATGTACATCTTCCCCTTGCGACAAGAGCAACTCGACCTTTTAGCTGCGCCGCATTTGTTGCTGGTACGCACGCCGTGGCTGGCTCATAGGGCACAAGGGCAATTCCCTTTTCGGAAAAACTGTCATTCTAATAGAAAGAAATAATCAATGTCGTTTCTTTAATTAGTCCCTAGCACAATATTTTAAGAGTACTTTACCATCTCTCTCTCTCTCTCTCTCTCTCTCTCTCTCTCTCTCTCTCTTAATAATTTTAATCATATGTAACCTGATCCACTTACAAATGGCACGCCAAAATCTCTGGCTGGACGCAATCTATATGTATATTCGAGTTCCGGTGGGTCAACAATCTCGAAGAAGACGTCCAGTCCGACAAGGTCGTAAACCAAATAGCTGTCTAGGTTATGTAGCTGTTTGTTCTCTGTCCATGATGGAACAGCGTGCAGGTACATACATACATACATACGTCCATCAATGCGAATGGATTAGAGAATATAATCGTGATTAGATTATGAAAATTATATATTATTTTACCAACCTATACCGTGTGTGCGTGGCAGTGAGAATACTAGCAGAAGAAATATGAAAAATTTAATAGATTCTTCGATTTTCATATCGAACTACTTTTTCGATCCCCTCTCTGAGCATGAGGAACAAAATTGAAACTTCAAGATCGGATTTCGAACGATCGAATCAAGGTAGTGTATAACTTCACTATAAGTAAATTTCTCCCAATTCTTTATATGACTAGACACGATAAGAGCATTTCGTTATGGAGTTTGCGGAGGCGGCACGCGCGGCCCGCGGCTGAGACATATACAGGTGCGTGCCTGGTCTTAGCTCACTAGGCGTAAACAGCTGGAGTACGTTTTTTAGCTACTCCAGATTTTTGTTCAGGTATAATTAAGGCCTGTTCAGACTATGCGGAAGCGAAGGGAAGCGAAGCGATCAGAAGTTTCATTAACATGCTTTTCTTATGTTTTTTATGAAAGTATGCACGCACACTCCTAAGAAAGCATGTTAATGAAAACTTCCGATCGCTTCGCTTCCGCATAGTCTGAACAGGCCTTTAAAGGGGAAGAATGATTTCTAATTTGGACAATAATCTGGATAACAAAGTACATGGTATGACTTTTTTTACGCTTCAACGCGTCCAGACGGAACCGAGAAATGTGGCGCGCGTGCGTCATACTATCTGTTCCCATGTTGTAATGAATTGAAGCGTTTGTACGATTCCCGCCTGGCCGATTGCGCCAGCAAAAGTATAAAATTTATATCGCAACAGCTGTACCGCGTTTTGGATTGATAAATGGCGCCATCTCGAAGAGTATTTATAAACTGTATCGTCAATAAATAAATCGATCCACCGGTTGCATATCAGGAGGCGTGCTAAAGAGCGGATTGTTTGAATGTTATAATGAACAAATTTATTAACAACAGGATTGTGGACTCCACAGTCACAATACTGATGATCTAGATGTCGTCGCGTCTGAATGTCTCAAATATCCTTGTGAATCGATGATAATTATTTTGCAGCAATAGGTTGAAAAGTCGAGGGCGTTGTGGATTTATATACTGACTACTACTGCGCACCTGGTTGGGACTCGATCGGAGACAGTCTATGCTGAAATAGCAGTATTATGATACGTCGAATTTCGTAGAAATTTAAATGTTACCATATCATGATAATAAGATTACTATAACAAAATTGACGATGATATAATTATAGTGATTACTTTCGAGGGTATAGAATTTTCAGCAATACAGTCTATCATAATCATATGCGGGCCGAAAATACGAGGAAAAAAGAAATACACGAGAAGAAGAAGTTATTTAGAAATGCCATGGCTCTATATGGGCACGAGTCGACCGTCTGAATTATAAAAATAGGCATCGCGCGTACCATCAGGAATTAGGAAATCGTTTAAAGTCGATTCGTATGGCATTCTATATCGTGTCGAATTAAGCTTAATTGCTGGAGCATGACACATTCGGTAAAATCGGCCATCCCATAACGACGAATTCACTTTTCTCTACACTCTACAAGAATTGGTATACAATAGATGAGCAGATAATTATAATTGAATCCAACTGTATACTTGATTGAAAAATGAAAATAAGATATTGTGTTTTTATTTTGTATAACAATCGAGGAAAGTAACTAATCGCACGTAGTAAGAGCAATAACTGCAGCGTCATCACAGCTGTGTATACGTATGATCGGAAATTAATATTACACACTAGATGGCATTATAGATTATTTGCCAGTACCAAAGGGCATATTTTCATCAGAAATTTGTATTCGTAATATGTTATTACTTATTAGATAGACATGTCAATGTTGTTTAGATGCGTTATCTTACTAATGCTGTGAAACATATACTTCATCCGGGCGACGGAATCGATCGAACGAAAACCGTCTACTTATTTGGAGGTGTACATATTGCTCGAGTACTCTTCGATCGTGGTTCCGCCCATTTGTCCCATGCAAAACCCGAGGAAACCTGTCATAATCGAAACGAACAGCTCGAGTTCGTGCGTGTACACGTATGTACCAATCGCACGGTCCTTCATACATACTTACACAGTGCAGTATACCTGTACGTTACATACAGATATACCCTATACTCATAAACATAAGTGGGTATATGTATATTTTCAAACAACTACAGAGTGGGAACCTTCAATGACGTGGCGCATGCGCGCGCTCAGCTGCGTTTCATGAATGAACGAACAAACCAACGAACGAATGAACGATCAACGAGCCGATCGAAAGAACGAGCTAAGGAAGGAACTAAGCCAGGAATGGATCTACCCACGCGGAAACTGCATTGCGTGAGCCAAAGGTGCTACTACCTTGATAGTCTACCAACTAGGAGGGATATGCTGCAAGAAATGATAGCTAAAAGTTGGATCCCTGATTAAAACCAAATTTTATTGAAAAGCCGTATTCAGTACTGAAACTACTCCGTCTCTTCACAAGCCTGCGGATGATATACACTACCACCCTATCCATCCTTTTTCACATCAGGATCCAGAGATTCGCACGGTTCATCAACCACAGTTATACCTATATGTCTATGTATTCAAGCTCATACTGCTACGCGTGATCCCTTATACATCATTATATGAATCTTATAATGATCGAGAGTCCCATTCGTATTCCGCGCTACAGCGAAATCCTCGCAGATCGTTCCAGAATCTCGAGTCCCGAAGAATAGGACCTGATCCTACGGGGTTGGGTAGGGTATAGGGTAGGGTAGGGCAGGGTAGGGTAGTAGAGTGGCGAGGGTGGGAGCGGTTTGGGGGTTGTTCGCGGCAGGCGGCGTCGTTGCTCCTTCCGTCGGTCAAGGGCACTGGCGTCGCGTGACGTCACGCGGCGCCGCAGTGACGCAACAGTCACCAGGGGCAACCCGCGGCCCTGGGCGTCGTCGCTTGGCAACAACCCCCCGCGTCCACCCCTGCGACAAGCAACCCCTTGCCGTTCGCCCCTCGACACCGGTTACCTTGCCCCCTGAGGCAAACCATCACTTGCTATCACAGGTAGGTGTGCTCTATAGGTATACACTATACATCCTCCAACAGCATACACACTAAACGGGCACCACATAGTACACACGTGCCCATACTTACCTATACGTATACTGGCTCGTTCGCCACGCGATATACACCACCACGGACACGTGCCGTTTCTGAATGAATCCGTCTCTCCGCAACCCTCGTTGCCCTCAGCCACCCCGTCACCAGTCAGCTTTCCGCCGTTGACTCGTTGTCCCTCATATCCGAGATATACCTATACAGATCTACTAACGCGTACTTGGATGCATTGGTATATGGTGTATGAATTCGAAAGGTAGATAGGTGGATATTTAGGTATCACAAAAAAGTCAATGAATATAGGTAAATAAAATGCGTGGATATTAAAATACATTGCGTATCATTAGATGACTGAAGTTTGTGTCTCACACCGTTGCAGGATAGTATAATTACATGGATTGAGACAATACAGTAGGGGAATTTCTAGCCTGTAAAACATGTAATAGTACCTACAGCACATTTGCGTACTGCCTGTAATAGATCGTGAGTTATGTGGACGTATATAAAATACGCCTCGAACCCTGCAATATGCTGTCTCTGTCAATCCTGACTTCCAGTAGTGTTAGCTGTATTTGCCAATCCGCTGAACCGCGAAAGGTGGGGATTGGAAGCTGCGGAGGGCTTGCCAGCTCCTGCAACCCCAACTACCGTCCAGCTGGGTATGAGCGCGACGATTGTGACCAAGCAACAGGTTTAACGTGCTGCCGGGGTGTGGTCGTGGGTTTCGGGTCTAGTGGTCCCGACTGCTATATATGTATACACATTTAGTATGTATGACTATACCTATATACCTACTTATATATAGGTATATGTATATATATATGTATATATATATATATATGTATATAAGTGGCGTCTTCTCGCTAAGGTCAAGGCAGCCCCTTGGCTTACTCCTTGAACCTATCCTATATCCCCTCCCTGGTTATGGTTTGCTTACGAGGAACGAGATATACTGCATCGGTATATACATAGACGGTGTGTGTCTCCTAAACCGTTACAATTTGTTGAGGTGACCATATCTAGGTTCGATAATAGCCAGAATGGCACGGGTATAATCGTCCCGGTATATGCGTATGCATACGGGTGACGCGTGTATAGAGAGATAGGCGCGAGTCTCATGGCCCGTAACACACGTCGCCTTTGGGTGAGAGCGAGCGAGAGAAACGCGCGCGCCTTGCGTCGCGGTGGAGGCTGATGGCAAGACCGGGGAACGCGCGGGCGGCGGAGAAGGGGGGAGGGATGGAGAGTGGGCGTGGGAGGGAGAAGGGAGCGCGCGAGACCGCGAACTCTGGAGGAGGTCTCATCCCAGTCTTGGGCCTATTTATAGACGTGCTCTCACAGCCTTCTCGTCCACTTCTTGCATCGTCTCCTATAGGTGGTACATACAGAAACCTACACCTACCTATATCTACCTACCTATACGTGGATCACATATTATCTGTAAGCCTCGTGCGTCCTGCAGCGTCCTGGAGCCTTTCCTTGCAGCACCACTTCTGCCTTCGTGCGATCTTCGTTTTCACGCTGAGCTCTTGTTGCCAGTCGATATATGGTATACGAGAATTATGACAGCCTCTGCCAATATACCCACTATTTACACATGTCCATTGTACGTTATAGGTATACACAACAAGGTCTACGCTGCTGCGTCCAGGCAAAACATAATATAGGGCGCGTCTTATCTTGTACCTATGATCAGACGGCGTGGAATCGTCAGGGCGACGATCGTGGTATGTATAATATAATAAGAAGACGAGAATCGAGAGAACACGTTTACTGCGTATGTTTTTTTTTTTCCCACAAAATCTAATCTGTGCAGCTATATGCATAATATGAAAATGTATCTGAAGATAGATTTTCTGTTAAATGTGGGAAAAGGCGGAGTGAGATCGTCCAATGAAATACTATGAGATATAATTGTTAACTTGTATTTTTGTTAATAATTATCGTTGAGGCGTCAGTTATTTGACGTTAGCAATCGTACGACAATCAAATACAGGTAGATGGATTTTTTTGTGCGTTGCACTCCAGAGCACCATTACATTCATTTTTATACTATATATATATTCATATATATATAACGATAGAATAATATCATTTGTAAAAAAGTATCTTGGTAATATATATAGTAATAGGTACAGTACGATTTAATGCAATTTTTGCGAGTTGCGATGTATAATAAAAATTATTATTATTTACCTTAAACAGTACGTCTTGTTAATAAATAGAGCAACATATACATAATATTAATCGATTCTTAATCAACAATAAATGTTCAGAACGTATATGGGGTAACGTTTGCATCGGCTTTCAAATGGCCTATACATAATATATATATATATGCAACCTACATAATGTATACATATATAATATACAATAGATGTATATATCATATATATATAAATTCATATGTACACATGTATACAAGATTTCTTTTAATATAATATAGTAACGATTAGGAGTAATTACAGCTCGTCGTGAGGTTTCGAGAGGCAGAGATGAATGGGTGCGGCAGGGATCGGGCAGGGTCGGGCGGGACGGACGGAGCAGATAGGAAAGAGAAGAAAAGAAAGAGAGAGAGAGAGAGAGAAATGTAGCGAGAAAGGAGAGAATAGGAAAGAACACAGGGGGCCGGGTTTAGCGTGTCCGGGACACGTTTGTGTTTTTGAGGCCTCATAGTTGGGGACAACGATAATTGACAAAGATAATGTAATAATCGTAAGGCAATTAAATTAATAATCATAATATAACAATAATAATAATGAAAAATGAGAAATAATAATTGCAAAATAATATTGGCGCGGATGACAACGATGGGACTACAGTAGTAGTAGTAATAATAATAATAATAATAATCATAATAATAATAATGATGATAATAATATTAATACTAATATTAATAATGATAATAATGATAATAATCATAACTATAACGATAAAAAATAACAATTGATTCAGTCGCGTGAGTAGGTGAAGGAGGGATAAGATAGAGGAGGATGGAGAGGGAGCGAGATGGTAAATGAAAGCGGGTGAGTATGCACAATGAATAAATCCCCCTTACTGGTTGCAAGGGGATGAGGCGTGCGCCTGGGGATGGTTACGCGTCGTGTTACCGCCGGCATTTGAGCTTCCCGCGTTACTGCTACCACCGCCTGAGCTCGAAGCCTCGCGCTTTAGCCTCTGCTTGAGATGTACCTTGGCGTGGCGTTTCTTCTCATCGCTGCGCGCGAACTTTCGCCCGCACTGGTCGCAGCAGAACGGCTTTTCACCAGTGTGGGTGCGCACGTGGGTCGTTAGGTGGTCACTACGGGAGAAGGACCTCATACATATGCGGCATTGAAACGGCTTCTGACCCGTGTGGATCCTAATGTGCCGCGTGAGCTCGTCGCTCCGCGAGAATCTACGATCACAACCGTCTACTGGACAGGCGTAGGGGCGTTCGTGGACTGGCGTCTTGCTGGGCCGGTTAGGATACTTTCGCGGCTTTACGGGGACCAGCCGTAGCGGTAGGGCACTCTGTTGATATACCTGCGACAGTATCTCGTGTCCCTTTGACGTACTCGGATTGTACTCTGCGAGTTGAACGCTTCCGGGTGTTCCACCTCCTCCGGTCTGTTGCTGTTGCTGTTGCTGCTGTTGTTGCTGTTGTTGCTGTTGTTGTTGTTGTTGTTGTTGTTGCTGCTGCTGCTGCTGTTGTTGTTGCTGAACGTTGCCGGTACTATAGCCTCCCGGGGTTGCCGACGGTTCCTGCTTCAAGGTAGGTTCCTGATGGTGCTGTTGTTGGTGGTGATGGTGCGGGTGATGGTGTTGGTGGTGCGTCAAGAGGGTTGGATCGTAGGCATCCTCGTGGGCCGTCAACCAACCGGCTGGCGTCGGTGTCGGTGTATCGTGGTAGCCGGGAGGTGGTGGTGGTTTCGATTCGACCTGGAGGAGTTCGACGGTCTCGCTCCCATACGGAGACGTGTGGAGGGACGGATGGAGGAAGGGTTGACCGGTCAGGTTCAAGGTGGGCGACGGTAGGCTCCCCCAAAGTTCCTGCGTCGTCGTTTGCTGCTGGGACTGAAGGGGGTTTAGGGGCGATGCCTGGGTGCAGGTCGTAGTGAACACGCCTCGGTAGGTGAGCGTCGGTACATTGCAAATATTTGCTGGGGTGTGACTCGTCGAGGGTACCCCCGTCGACGTCGAGGAATGAGGCGAGGAGTACAGGATCACACCACCTTGAAGTACCGCGTTACAACGCTCGGCCTCTTCCTGTGACGCGTGATGACCCGCACTACCCCGAGGAGGCGTCGTCCCCCCGGTCGTCGCATCCGAGTCGCATCTGAGACCGGTGGAATTTTCTTGTTGTTGTTGATGATGATGGTGGTGCTGCTGTTGCTGCTGCTGCTGCTGCTGCTGCTGATGTTGATGGTGGTGTTGCGGTTGATGCTGTTGATGCTGGTGGTGGTGCTGATGATGATCCCGATTCCCCGCCGACGACTCGTCATCTTCGGCAGCAGCTTCGGCCAAGGATAAATCCTCACCAGCCAAGCTTCCTGGAAAACGATACATGTGCCGTTAGTAAATCCTTGCCTGCTATCATCTCTCGGCAGGAAATGTCGCGATACGAATGTTGGATATTTATCACGGCAATAACTACAGACGCCCCTGTACGGGGCGCTCTCGCTATCAGCTGACTGCATCCTGCTTTTCCTGCTTCCTTCCTATTCCAACTAAACGCGTACTTCGGTCCGTTGAACCGCACTCTTATTGACGAGATTTTCGGTGGACCGCCACTCTCTCGACCGTCGGTTAGCAACGAGTACCGCAGACAAGAGTGAAGTCTGCGGAGGGACACGCAAGTACTATACGTGTTCCTTGGTTGACTCTACCAGCTACCGTAAACCCGATAAGGGAAAGACTATGTAACAACGGTATGAAACATGGATGAGGATGTAAACCCACATAATATATTTTACCAGTCTCTAATGACGCACATATTCCTCACATTGTCGCGTAAATGACGATGGGATGTAAAGAGGAAATCAAAAACGTTTTGTGTACATATCTACTATACATACATGTATCCACAGCGACGTTAATACCCGGTTTCATTAATCGCAAAGTTCAAAAGGCGGTACAGGCGAAGGAACAAACGAGAAGGGGGTGGGCGGGGGTCGGGGTAGTCGAAAGCATGAATGAACCCACGGAAGTTTAGGGTGGTGGGGGCAGTTCGGGGAAACGGCTGGTGGGACGTGGGGGCGGTGTTGAATGTCGGGGTCGTCGGTATTGATCCACGAACGAGTGCGAGAGCGAGTTTCAATGTTGAGCTTTTTCCTACGATACGTCACAACCCTAGCGTCCGTCGCGGGCCGTCTACCATACGCACAAGCGCCCCGGTATGCGCAATCGACCAGCCGGTGCACCGATTTTCTGCCTATGACCGTACATCCACCACCTTTCTTTAATCTCGTTATTATGTTGATGGTATGTGCTGGCACATGCCCGACGAAGTATTGAAGATACATAATACGGCTAGCGTCAGCAGTCTCGAGATTACAAGCGTCATCATAGTCTTATTGTTGAACGAGTTCAGAAAAATCAATCTATAGCGTAGCCCGTGCTCATAATTACAGCCGGAATAATCGGCTCTGGAGCTATTCAACAACAGCATTGAGTATCTGTATCAGCTCGATGATAGGTACCCGTAATAGGTAAAGTCTGACAGGTGGGTGAATGGTGAGTCGAATTGAGCGCTGATCTCGGTCGTCGATGCCATCACGAGAGTTGAACTAGTAAGCGAGCAAAGTGGCCGAGGTACATTATAGGAGGCCCAACATTCGCGTAGTGAAAGTGAACGAGAGCGCCGGATGATTACGCGTGTCAACAGCTAAAGCTGGGTACGTGATACCGTAGGGTTGCAGGCGTTAGTTAATTGAAGATTGTCAGTTATTTATCTATCTATGCATGTACCTGAAATGGGAGGTGGTTCAACAAGTGCGGAGGGCCCGAAGAATGAGGGAAGGTCGCTGCTGGTGGTCACGGGTGTGTTGAGATCGCCTGGCTTGTCCTTTTCTGCAGCATCGCGTAGGTCGTCTCTGCAGCTCGAACCGCCGGCGCACTCGTCGTCGTCGTGGAGATGCTGGTGTCGTTCTTTCAAGTCGGTTCCGGACGCGGCTTCGCCCGGTGACGATGGTGTGTCAGTGTGACGTAGACGATCCTCGGAATGATGGTGATGATGATGATTCTGGTGGTGCTGTTGGTGCTCGTTACGATGGTGGTGGTGGAGGTCCGCTGAATTGTCAGCGTCGGTATGATGGTGTTGGGGGTGGAGGGAAACACAGGATGCGAGTGAGAGCGAGGGCACAGGTTTGCTTGAGGACACGGTGGATGTGGTAGCCGCGGTCGAGGTCGTACTCCCTGAGGAGGCCGCGTTGTACGCGAGGCAAGCGTCGAAGCTTAGCTGTACCGCCTGTAGGTTGAAGGTCGCGTGATGATGGTGATGGTGGTGGTGGTGGTGGCCAAGGGGTGGTGAAGCGAGTAAGAATGGGCTCGTGGCTGCGTGAGGTTGCGAGCCCACCACTTCCATCCCGTCCATCGTCATCCTCTGCAAGGGGTCCGCGGTATCCTCGCCTGGACAAGTATCCTCTCCTGTGGTCGTATCAACGTTTAACGAAATTATTATTATCTTGATTCCTTGCTTTCTGTCTCCTTCAAAATATTATCACTTTTATATACAGTCTCCTCGAACCGACGGCGAAACCATGTTTAATTTCTCAGTGATAATTAGACTCAGCTGTACATAATCGACCTTCGGCCCTTAATTTTGACGAAGCCTACTCTCGATATCTTCCGTTACCGCGCGCGCACTCTCTTTCTCTCTCTCTCTCTCTCTCTCTGCGATGCTCACATGTCGCGCGTAGGCGCCAGTAGCAGCCACCTCGGTTCAGGCACAAACCATTAGCGTCGAACGTCACGAGTTGGCTCGTGAGGGTGGGTGCCGGGTGCGCGGGGTCGCCGAGAGGGCGGGGGAGTTCAAGAGTAACACGGACGACAACGAGCGGTCAGGTGGTCGAGGAGATGCTTGTATACGTGGTAAACGATATAAATGCTCTGTACGTAGCACGCGCGTAGAAACCCCTACGGTTTAGTATATTCAAAAAAACCAACAACTGTTCTGAGCTTTCCTTAGTCAACCACAGCATGTATTAACGCATTGGTCGTTGACACACGATGTTATGTTTCGCGTCGAAGATCGTGGGCTGACCCTTAGACCAATACCGGACAGATCGATTGATTCCGCATGCGGAACACAACAAGTTTCTTCTCACGCGAAAACCTCACCACGATCACGTAGGCGTTTCCAAGTTTAATACCAACAGGTAAAGATGAAAACAGAAGAAAAAAAAATATATGTATTCGAAAAAAAAAAACAACAACCGTATAGGATATACGGGATGTGTATAATGTCTGTATATATGTATATATGTGTGTATATATATATATATATATATGTATATATTATATATATACGTATGTGTATATAACTGCCAACCGTATAGGTACTGCACGAAGGAGACACACCGCGTATATACACAAGGTACGCGGGCGGCTTGGTTATACGGGACGCGCGATGCGTGGGGGTCGCGCACGGACTGAGCCGAGAGCGCGGCGCGCCCCGTAGTTTTATGAATGGACCGCGGAGACTGTCCCATATTTGGAAGCGTCGAGCGACCGCCAGCCAATCCCCGTTCTCCATCTCTGTTATCTATGTATGTATGTATGTATGTATGTACGTGGTATGCCTCCTCGGCGCCCTCCACTGCCTCCCGCCGCCCGTTCCTTCCGTACCTCCCTCCCGCCACAGCCGCCGCCGTCGTCGTCCGCGCGCTCGCTCGCCCGTCGTCCGTGCTCCCCGCCTCAACCCGCTGAGCCGCAGACCGTTCGCCAGTGACGTCGCCCTTCGTGACGTAGCGCCGCGGCGCGCGCTCGCTCCTACATTGCGTGGGCTTGCGGGGCTTATCTTATAACTCACGCATACGCGCGCGCGCGCGCGTGCGTCCACGCGTCCCTCCATCCGACGGTCCACCCGTCCGTTGCCCGCGTTCTACGCTCCTCTAGCCGTGTGTCTTTCTATACCCTACTGCGTCTTGCCTAAGCACATGCACACGCGGTACATACCCTGTACATATACATAGATATAATACCGAGTGTGTATATATGTATAATAGTAATGTATGTAGATACATACTAGCTCGTGTGTACATGTGAGTGCCTCTGTGTTCAGGGTATGCATATATATGTACATGTGTACACACATGCATACATATATACGTCTAAATAATTTGGTCAGTGTATTGCCCGAGGTATAGTTATTCATTTACAAAAGTATAAGGTATATGCGAGAGTATCTATGCGTGGCGCGTATACGTAGATGAACACGGTGGCTGGTAAGCTGTTAGCGAAGCGGGATGACGCGAAGGATCCGCGTCCGCGTCTGTCACGCGCGCGCGGTGTCGAAGGAGACACACCGGCAACCACCTGATGCCCTATTTGGGGTCTCCTAGTCGACGCTCAGCGTCACGCACAGTCGCCACGCGCCCGCAACTTGGTCCGTCCCGACTTGGCCCGCCCGCACACCCGTCGCACCCCACATACCGCACGCGAGAGTCCAGTCGCTCGCGTAGCATAACAAAATCTAAATTTACCCTGCCCGATACATATAGGTATATAACGGTGGGCGCGATCTATTCTTGTCGCGAGTCGCGTTAGGTTTGCGCGGGCGAGCTACTATTTTCAGCCGCCACGCAACCACCTGAGCCCAACATCCCCAAATACCAGTATGACACGCTAGTCCGAAAGATGAGTCACCCTACCGCCTTTACCGCCATCGTTCGTTGTTCCGATTCCATTTAAATGATCATTGCCAACTACAGGTACAAGTATAGCGAGCCAAAAGAACAAAGAAGAGAAAAAAGAAGGAGAAAAATAAAATACGAAATAAATATGTGTATATTTTAGTACACACACGGGAAAGCAAGTATTTTTTTCCTGTTTATAACCGTGTTTACGTAATATGTATATGTATCATGTATATATATATATATATATTGGTATCCTATATATACTTATATATATATATGCGAGCACATATATTTATACATAGAATATCACCCGCGTAATAAATGCTCGCAACTAACAGTGTCATAAATGTAATTATAGCGCGACGCTTTATTGTCCATCGACAGTAGCGATAGATATCCGCACGTATTATACCTATTACGCGCGTGACGCTGCCTACGTCAAAGAATAACACTACTCCGGGGTTCGTACATCGTCATTCCTCGTTATCAGGGCTGCAGTACGTAGACGCGGAATCTACCTGTAACCAGCAGCCACTACACCAATGTCTGATAAAGAAACCCGTATCTGTATAGGCTAATTTACTCGCGTAATCACCTACGTACTAGGCTAGGTCGATATAGTTATCGTACTTGGTCACCGTGGTATCCGCGATTCGAACGGGACAAACGTCACACTCGTAATATCAAATGCTTATAAACTTCAAAACTTCGATGGAAATGATTCATGCCCATTGCGGGCAAGTTCGGTTTTGGCGCTCGCACTGTAAACAAAATTATTCTTGACCATCTTCGTCACGCTTAGTTGCCCGTATCATATGCGTTGACTATTATATCTACGATTAGCTTTAGTACGGCTGACCAATTAACCAATACAGACAAACCAGGAGGCGAAGACTTTCTAGTTTTTACCTTGCTCGCGCGCGTATCATGAAAACACTTTCGTGGGTGGCTAATTCAAACAGCGACCCTCTCTAACCGGGGTGCTACGATACCGTCCGTTGGGGTAGGCGCGGTAAGCTCGGTAGCCGCGTATCGCGTGGTGGTAGCTATATTTTTTTTTTCATCCACTCAACAGGGTTCGTTGGGAAGAAAAGAGGGCAGTGCTTTATCACCTTTTCTTCCGCGCGTATTTTATATCCAACCATTTCGAATTGTTGAACTTTTTGAATTTGTGGTAAAAGATACTCGGCGAAGCCGCTCACCTCGCCTATACTGTTGCAGACGTATGCGGAACCGAAGAAAAAATAAATAGTTTGGTAAAAAAAAAAAGGAATGAACTGACGATTAGCTTCCAATGAGAAAACGACGCTATGCAGGAGGGTAAATTGTACACTGCAGTCACCAGTTATACTTCT
This sequence comes from Tenthredo livida, assembly GCA_963992785.1. Lineage (NCBI taxonomy): Eukaryota > Metazoa > Arthropoda > Insecta > Hymenoptera > Tenthredinidae > Tenthredo > Tenthredo livida. The sequence goes on from OZ023068.1 coordinate 32,751,216, forward strand.
TACGCAAAAAAAAAAAACCTTGCCCCGTTTAATTTCAAGTATAAAGACCGAGAGTCCGTAATTGTGGTGTATCGGAAGTGTAACTGCAGAAAGTGGAAACGACTTTATATCTAACGACTGACTCCTCTTTTCCTGCAAACAGGTATAAATACGCGTCAGTTACAGAACTCCCTCGTTATATTCTGACAAAGCGCTGAACCTAGACTATTGTTTATCGCTTTTCATTGCTCGGTATCTTGGTATACTAGCACTTCCGCACCCCTCCCCAGTTCACTCGCGTATCGCCGACAATTTCCTCGAAAAAGTCCGCGGGCAACTGGTCGCAACTGAGGAAACAGTAGCTCCACAACAATGCAATGTGATCCACGATCAGAAAAATTGATATTATAATATGTAACCGAGCGACGTATTCAGTAGGTAGTACCGACGCGAGTATATAAGCGCGAGGGGTCAAAACTAACGGGGTTAAAGCACGTATTTCCGTAGTGCAGGGAAGGAAGATGAAGTAGAGGGCGAGAACAGTCCCCGAGGGAAGTTGCCGCGTAAAACGTAGGTATCCTTCGTTGCTCACCTGACGTGGGATGATGATGGTGATGATGGGGGTGGTGGTGCGTGGGATGAGGAAAAGCTATCGCCGGTGGTGGAGGTGGGTAAACGGCACCCCAGACACATGAAGTCGAGCCTGGGGCAGCCTGTTGCTGCTGCTGCTGTTGCTGTTGCTGATGGTGGTGGTGCTGTTGCTGCTGTAAGAGTTGTTGGACCTGCGCAATGTCAACAAACTCCTGCAGTTCACCTTCACCTTCGGCCTCAGCGCCCTCAGACTCGGCTCCGCCACCCTGATGGTTGTCGCGCAGCCGCGAGTTAAGGACCACAGCTTCCAGTCCCTGGGACTGTACCCCGAACGGATGCTGCAGCTGATCAAAGTTTGACGCCGCGGAGTTCGGATCGTTGTAATTACTACGGCCGGCGGTGTGTTCGCGACGCATCGCGAGTGCCAGCATTTTTTTACTCAACTCGTCACCCTCCTCTCCGAGAGTCCAGCTGCAAATAATCTCGTATAAGTTCTGGGCACGCCGGAACGCGCTGGCCTAGAGGACGGAAGGAGGCCTGCACCACGCGCCCGGTGCACAACGATATTTCTCGTACCTCGCGGAGGCTCTGGCGGGGCACGAGGTGCTAGCCGAACAGTTCCTTGATGCACTGGAACACTGCACATGACACTGATCACGATATTATTACCCTCCACTCCGCAACTGAGATCGCAATTGGCACTGAAGGCACAAGTTTCAAAATTTAATAATCACATCTACGCGCACTATTGCCGTGCGATATATGGTCGAACGATTTTAGTACCAAAGATAAATTACTTCGATGATGACACGCGAATAATCGGCACTATTGTTTCCTGTATCGACGGATTGATAGCTCTTAACGTTATTTCCCTATTTCGTTGTCGTTGTCGGTATTCTTATTGTTACTGTGCAGACTGTCATATAGATGCCCGATTTAAAGTCGTCAGTTATGATATAGCGCGGGATATCTTGCCCGTCGCGGTAACTATTTTCCAGTTGTCATACCGGCCTACGGAGTAGTTGTTACCGTTGAGGTGCGAGCAAATTTTGCAGTCGTCTGCGTCGTTGTCGTTGTCGTTGTTGAGTGGTTGAGGAGCGTCGTGGTCGCAGGGGTTCGCGGTGGTCCGCGCGAGACGCGAGACTAATAAAGTGGAAGCGAGCGAACGGGCGAACTCGGCGAGCGAGCGAGCAAGCTAGCGAGCGGGAGGACAGACGGGCAAGCGGACGAGCGGACAAACGGACAAGCGGGCGGGCGGGCGGGCGGGTGGGAGGGAGGGCGGTCTCGCGGACTCTCGCGGACTCGCGGCAGAAGACAAGATTTGCCAAGAATCACGCGCTGTCAGGGAGTAGCGTGCGCGCGAACGACCCACCCCTGGCTATCTGAGTAACGAACTCTCATCGGGCTACGACTGTACGGGCACATGAACTGCACGATGGTACCGTACCGCGTCATTCATCCCTCTGGACCAACCGTAGTGTTCCGGAGGTTCCTCTTCTTGCTTCCCCCTCTCGCCGCGACTCGAATTCTCGTATCTCCTTCGTCTGTCCGTCCCCGGCGCATCGTCCATTCATTCATCTCTCTTGCCGGCTCCCACCCTCGATACATCTTGTTCGGTAACGCGCCTGCATAGGTGCCCCCATAGTACATAGCGTGGTGCAGGCAGGATACTGCTGTATATGTACGTACGCGGCGCGAAGGACCACATGGACAAGCGACAAGAGATCATAAGATCACGGGCAAGAAAGAGAGAAATATAGGAGCGGGAGTGCGGGCAGCGACGTTCGCCGGGTGACGTCACTCAGCGTGGGCGCACCCCCTCATAACACGCCGTCCTTATTCTTCGCTCGCTGGCACCCGCGACTCCTTCTATTGTGCGTTATATACCCGGCATGTTTTCCCTTCCCCCAGGTGGATCGGAGGATGTAGGTATCCCGGCGCACGAGTGCAGGAGAGTCGGGTTCGAGGGACGGATATACCGCCACCCGAATCTATATGCGCTTATAAAGGGTTTCTCGGCTAGTTAAGCGGTCTTGGTATAATCCCGGTTATAGGTGATACCACTCCGTGCGTAGATCTGAGGAGTTTCTTTATTCACCTATCTGTTTACTTGCACGTAGGTGGCATGCAGGTAGGCGTCTATACTAGATGATACATGGCATAGGCGAGGGGAGTGCAGAGTGGTTTTAGAGGGAGGGTGAGACCATTGACGCTAATACCATGCCCGAATACAGAAAGGTGGGTAGATAGCGATAGATAGAAGGAAGCAGCACCGAGCCAAAGTCCCTATTCCCTCCAACTTCTCTCACGATATCTTTCTCCCTCTCGCCGTGTATCCTCGTGGGGAAAAAAAAGAGAGACACGCGACGCGACACGCGAGACACACGGGACACGAAGGGTACGCTGTGGCGAGGGGGATAAGGTGCGGGGTGTAACGGGCAGGGAAGAATGGAGTAGGGATAGAGGGCGATTGACTCAAACCGAGCAGCGGCACACGCCATATCTGGCGAGACTTAACTTACGTGGGCTAAACGCAACTCACCTTGCCTCACCTTCCGCGCGCCTCTGTACCTCTATACCTCTACCTCCACCACTGTTTCTGACTCGCTACGACACGGCAGCAGCGCGCCGCGCACACCTTTTAAGTGGCATTACGTTAATATTATAATATATATCCCGTTCTAAAATGCTTTGCCCCGATATAGCCGAGATAATTTGAAATTGCTAGGGGCCAGAGGGCAGAGCCCAGCTACTTGAGCCAGTTGACTCCCGGCTCCGGGGGTCACGTGCTCTCGACGAACTTTTCCTCGACATAGCGCGTTAGAACACTACCGACCGACCTGCACCAGACGAGATATATCCCCGATCCCTCGCGCCGCATGAGCAACAGCAACGGCGAAGGCAAAGGCAAAGGCAAAGGCAGAGGCAAAGGCAAAGGCAAGAGCTACAGCAGCTTGCAGCCTCGGTCTTGATGGACCTCGACATAGCGGCGGTAGCGCGGGCGCACGCCACGCGAAGTGACCTCATCGGATGTCGCTCTGATTTGCTCAATTCCTTCTATCTTATACGGCCCCTCTCGCGAGTCTCGCGTAACCACCAGCATCACCTATCCAAACGCACACGTAGGTATGTGCACGCACACGCGGACTTTACAGAACGTATAAAGTTGCCTCGGTTAGGTACCTACGCGATTGCCGCCGTCCTCTTGCCTCGTTATTTCATTACGACGGCGTGTGGCGCGTGGCGTGTGCCGAGTCCCGCCGTCTGCCGGCTATCCCTTGCCGCGCGCACAACCGTACGGCCTGTAGTCCCATATATACCTACCTATACCATCTTCGCCTCTCCTCTCCTCTCCACCGCCTGCAGAATGTATCAAAGGCACAACTCGGTAATATAATACCGCAACAAGGGGCGCTCGAGCGACGCAGAGATATACGATACCTTATATATATACGAATATATAAGGATTAACTATATACCTATACGTACGGAGCCTCGGGAAGGTCTGACTATAGATAATGCGAGAAGGATATAGGGACACTGTACCTAGATTTAGATATATTATGGGTATGTAGAACTAACAACCTATGTGTATGCGTATAATATAGGTGGTACCGAGTGCAGGCGAAAGACCGCGCTGTGCCATACGTACTATACGCAACGCGAGGAGGGCGGCGGGCACGCGCCACGCGGTCCCACGCGTTTCTTCAGCTGACTGTCAATCGTCGCGATAAGCGTAACGATATTATAAAACCACAGCTCGATTTAACATCACTATACACACTGTCCACACCACTGAGTCGTAAGTACCTATACGGGATTGGCGAATCGAAAAATCCGCCATTAAATTTGACTATCGAGCTATTTGGCTCCTCCTACTTAAATTTTCGACCGGTCCCACCTTGGGCTTGATTCGGTTCCTTTAAAGAACAAGAACTCCGTAGACTCGGCACCGTAATGAGCAGCGTATACGTCATTAACGTCTAGTCATGTCATACGATTATACGAGAAGAATGTATATCTATAGACATTTGAATCGCAAGCTGGCAACCAGTTTGCATAGGAGAAGAACCTTTGACCTTGTTCTTAAGTCACAAGAACGGAAAATCTGCAGGTAGGAGTTGAATTTTCGGGTAGTATCAGCGAAGGAATCATTTTTCAAGCTGCATATTGCGGACAAAAGCTTCAGCTGTAATCAGCCTTACGCGTTTATTCGCAACACAAAAATGATGCCCTTCTGTTATCGCGATTACAGGTGATTGAAGATTTATCCTGTAGAATTCTCTCATATGTATACGATTATAGGTTTGACGAAACTTGAAATCCTCGTGGTTATTTCGTAGAGATCGGGTTATCTCTTTAATGGGATGACCAATCGTAGAAAGACGTACTCGTTTGGCCTGCAGCAATAAATTCGTGGCTGCAAATAGGACGTTTTATTTATTTTTTGTATTTGTCTCGTCTTCATCTTTTATATCGCGCTAACGTCTGTTAGACTCGTTGAGATTTTTTTTCGGAAATGTTCTCAAGCGTGGAATATTAATTAGGCCTAATTAGAAGTCATGTGAACGCTTCCTCTTATAATATGATATCTGAATTAATATACGCGTATGAGCAATATGTAATACGTGTGATAATACGCATCTTCCTGCGACTTGAAAACTCGGTCGAGTTGCTGGTGAAAAGACGTTCGTCAAATGGTTGTTTCGTTTAGTTACACCAAGACAAACGCCTGTCATTCATCTGCAGGGTTAACGGGGCGGGGGGAATAGGGAGATAAATTTCAGCCGGACGTGACGTGTAGTACGTTACGAATGCCAGCTCAATCAGTTAAACCGTAAGCTCGCTTCTTTGTTCAAGTTTTCTTAGTTTTTTTTTTCTCTCTCTCTCTCTCTCTCTTTTTCCTACTTCTTTTTCTTTTTCAACAACTTCTTTTCGACGATATTGAAGGAAGAAGCGTTAAGACGTGAGCCGCGACGTGGACCGTAGTTAGCCTCGCTGAGTAGGGGGCGTGAGAGAGAGAGAGAGAAAGAGAAAAGAATAATAACTGAAAAAGAAAAATAGAAGTAGCAGAAAAAGAGGAAGAAGTAGACGAAGAGGACGAAGGAAAAGGGACACACGTACGTAATTGTTAGAGGTACGGTATAGTAAACGGGTGTGAGTGAGTATGTAGGGACGGGACAGGACGGTCGGACAGACCTACGGACGGAAAGGAGATAGTCGTCGCGTGTGGGTTGTGGTTGCAGCTAGGCTCGTGCCGAACCCTCCTGGTCCCTCTCTTCTCCTCCTCTCTGCTCTTCTCTCCTTCTCTCGTCTCCTCTCTTCTCTCCTCTCCTCTCCTCTCCTCTCCTCTCCTCTCTTCGCCTCTCCTCTCTTCTCTTCTCTTCTGTTCTGTTCTGTTCTCTTCTCTGCTCTTCTCTGCTCTTCTCTCCTCTCCTCTTCTCTTCTTTTCTCCTCTCCTCTCTTCTCCGCTCTTCTACTCTCTTCGTTCCTCTTACCGCCGCTCCGTGCCGGCACTAACTCTGAATACCGGTCAGACATCTCAGAGTATTGGTCCAGGCTCACACGGCGTGCGTACATACGCATAATATATGTATGGTATGTTGTATGTAGATAGATTGGGATGCTGCATGGACCAGTCTGCCCGAGTGCTACGTTATACGGGCGGACAATGCGAGGGCGACCACACCTCTTTTCTTTCCATCTGGGCATTCAGTCCGCGCGGGCACACGGGCTCTCCGCTGAGATCTCAGCTCGACTAGAGTTCGAACTGGTATATGCAGCCAAGCAGGAACCAGCGACGGTACGTTTATATACGTACCAGTCCGCAGTCAAATAATTATAAACAGCGATGTCCTCGTTAAATTTCAATTTCTACATACAATATATCGATCTGTTACATATGAATATACCTTAGTCTGTAGGTTCTATGCCATACGAGTTAGGCTGTTTTTTCTGTGGAATATATTTTTTTTTAATCAGAACCTAATCTCTCCTCGTTGCATCTCTCGTCTTATACGGTGGCGCGTGCCGCGTCACTAGTAATCGTCACTTGCCAGCGCCTTCGTCATTCCTCGACACACGCGGCGTCGCGCCCAATTGGAATTCGAATCGTTCAACCCACTACTGGCTGCTGGCTGCAGAGCGACGCGGTGGCTGTGTGACGCTGCCGATTCACGATCACTTTGAATCGCCTCCCGGTACGCGTCACCGCAGCGAAGACTCCTCGCTGTAACAACGCGAGGGTGGTAGGCACCAGCCAAGTTTCGCCTACCTACTTTTACGTACCTACACACAATAACATAACATAACATAAGATAACATAACATAACATAACATAACGCGCTGAACGCAGCATAACACAACATGCGTAATAATATACATATACAAACAATACCACGTGCTCAATAACGTGTCACATATTACTTATACCTACATGTATACATATATAAATAAATATTGACATCTATACATACGCTATGTTATTTGTCCGATAACCGTAACTTAACTATAGCGTCGGGGGCGATTTGGCAAACATGTTACATATGTAACGATGCATACAGGCTTATGTGGATATACATAATTCTTATTGTATCTGCACATGTATATGTATATGTATATGTATAGTGGGTACACATTGTGTACGTTGGCAAGGATAAGTCAGACTTTCTGTCGGGAAATAGAGATTCGATTGACTCCCACGCGTCCGCCACTAATGATTATTATTATCATCATTATTATTTCTGCTGTCGTTATTATATGATTGTTCTCGACGTATATGTCGTCCAGCTATATTTATATATATATATATGTATACTATATATATATATACATGATCACCTCGCCACGACGTCGTTTCTTCTCGCGGTGTTATTTTTTTGTATATTAATAGTAAATAATATATATAATGTACAAGTAAATAAAGAATAATAACGGCGAAGCGTGCGCGGTGCTAGCAGTGAACGTGTGCGTTATTATATTATAGTCATGCGTATTCCCATGGGAAAACTGGACAAACCCGAACTGAACCCAAACTCGAACCCGTACCTGCCTGCGATCTAGCGACGAGTGGCGGCGAGTGCATACAATCATACGTGAAACGCAGGTATATTATATACCTACATGGATTTAAGATATTGTGGGGGGCGTTCACCTCGCTGGCTCTGCTACACGTACACGTACGTGTATGTTACACTGCTGCAGTGTTGCCCGTATCTCTCTTCGCCTCGGAACTCTCAGCTGTGTTGGTGTGTGTCTCCTTCTCGACTTCCCTCGCCTTCTTTAGCCTCATCTCACTCACTCGCACCGGTCGTACCTACCTATATCTCTTTTACTCTCTTCTGACTCTCCGTCTCTCTGTACCCGTGTCAGTGGATGCTTGAAGAACAGGGTGCGGCCCAACCCACCTCAGTTAAGTTACCTACCCGTATTACTGCCTAGGTACGACCGGGCAGCCAAGCACAAGGCAACCGGGGTATTATGGCAAATTATCCGGGGCACGTGTGAGACACGCGCGTTCCGTCAATACTCTACATATTATAACGATTCTTTTAATTTCTCACATTTCACGTTAGCCTGCACCTTTTTTTTTATGCCCCTCGATATATGTACCTACTTGGGCAGCCGCAAGTTCTTCGACTTGTTGCAATGACCGTAATACCAGCTATGGTTTTGGGCTCGAAAATTGAACTCAATTTATCGGGATAAAAAGATAAGGTATTATAGAAGTAGCGATGATCTATACTGTAGATTATTGCCACTGCAGCCGTGCATATAGTACATGATTATGTATGTGAATAATTATATACAACGTAGGTACGAGCGATAGTGTTGAATTTTAATAGCGAAAAGGACTTGAGTGACCATTAAAGAATTTATGAATGAACCGCTGCTACACGGTGAAAGTCTCGTGCAACACTTAGCAGATACTTGGTGTCGCAATCTCCTTACGATATTCATAAAAATCTACTAAACAAATCCGAAGAACTTCGGGAAGGGGATAATGATAATCAGTCGGACCGTGACTGAATCGAATCGAAATTTTTCTAATCACTTTATCGTTCATGATTTCATCATAATATGATACATGCATTATAGAGTAGCTCAATTATATATTGGTCTCGAAGATGCAGCATATAATTATCATATTCAAAGTATTATATTCTTCCATGCCTGAAAGGACATGGCGATTTAAGTAAACATGTATATAGAATATATATTATATACATGCAATAGAAATAATTGCACACTCGTTTTTACTGGTGAGTATATCCTATTATAGTGCAGATATAAATTTCCATGATAATTCTATTAATCATAATTTACTCCGTGCGTCGTGTCATCGCATCGGTGGTAAAGTAGGATTGATAATGAAAGTATGTACCACTGACAGTTTGTAACGAGGGAATGCTCGAGTATTAGGCCAGCTCACTACTATATTTGCAGAATTACCGGTCCCAATCTGCTAAGTAGAAGATTGGTCCAGTTTGCACCATGATTTTTCGTCGAGTGATGATGAACGTTTAAACTTTCGCATAAGCAGCACTATAGATACGCATCAGCTGCAGGATCAGCTGGTTCAGACAATTTTCAATTGGCACTCTTATACTTTCTGCGTAGATGTACTATATTTTCAGATTGTGATTGTACTGCACTTATAATTTGCTGCACTGCAACCGGGTAAACGCACACTTCAACGAATTAACTATTACCTTTTATGATTTGTGAGGCAACCGGATAAAAGTTGCGACACTTATAGAGAAGGAAAAAAGAAAAGAAAAAAAGAAAAACTGAATCCACATGATTCACGCATCCATTAACCGTTATTTTATCATCATTATTGGAACGAAAATAATAATCATCGTGGCTTATATTTAGAGATATTATAGGTACCTATAATGCTTATGCGTATAACCGGATTTTAATGACCACATTACAATACCGAACGTGTCACTTTCCCCCCTATACATTCTGCACGGTATAATATCTCACAGTTTCAGAATTATTCTATTAAATTTAGTGTCCGTTGGCTAAATATCAAAACGATCATCGCGGTAATGCCAGGGCCAAATAAATCTAATCTAATTTTTTGCGGCTGGTTTCTTATTGACTTCGATGAACGCACTTCGGATTTTGCATTATGCTGTGACGAGTTGTGTAGGTATATGCAAGAGAGTTGAGTCTATACGAGTGCAGTTGCCTCCGTCGGTTGTGATGTATACCTATATTATGTATATCGCGGTGCGTTAACTAACCCGAAGCGTCAATCTCACAATCAGTCCTTTCCGCCAGCAGCAATAATTACATCTCGGACATTGAGAGAACGTTATAATATAAATTGTTGATATGTATAGTAACCGTTCGCCCGATTTTTGCTTGGAAAAAGGAAACGTCCGTTAATATATCGTTTGATAGGCATTTACATTTATATTCAATTAGGTTAATTAATCGGCTATGGGCACGCATTCGTTTCTCCCTGGCGCTGCTGCAGGCAGGCCTCGCGCTCGCGGTGGACCAATCATGAATGAAATTCATTCGTAGTAAATATAGATATATACGTGCAGATAAAAGACAGATAATAGATAGATACATACGTATACATAAATAATATATGTATATGTGTGAATATATGCATGTATATCCGTATATGCATGCATATATTCATACTTATGTATATAAATCGCGTGGGTAGACTGAGTGCGGCACGCGTCTCTCCGCGTCTCTCTGCAACTCTCGCGCGTCTCTCGGACGTGTCTCTCTTCCAATCCTCCCGTAGGATCGAGGTCATCACCTTTCTACATCCGAATGGCTTTCGCCCTTCCAGTCTATTTGACTAAAACAAGCTCTGCCCGCTGCATCTCTCCTCAAGGCCAGAAGTTACTGTATGATGCGTCGGGAGGGAGGATCAGGGACGAAGAGGTGCGGGCGGCTAAGGGGCGGCAGGGGGCATCGTTTCCGGTCGCCCACGCAAGACAAATTTCTGGTCCTTTCCTCTCTTGTAGGACGCGGTAGTATCTACTCACGGGCGGAATTACATAAGATACTTCGTAGATCGTATAGGTGAGTAAAACAGTTAGTGGGTGTTGCAACGCTTGTGAGAGGATTGCTCACGTCGATATATGTATATATACTTACACATACGCACACACATATATGTATATATATATATAATACATTTATATTTATATACATATCTAGGTATGTATAGTATATATGGCCTATGGGTACGCTACAGGCTACAGCAGTTGAGGAGACACGGATTTCTTTTTATCTTCTTCCTCTTACTCTTTCTCTCATGAATGCTGATCGTACAACTTCCCAGAGGATTCTACGAATCTGATTCTACCGCGTGGAGATACAGTGGCAGCTCCACGGCAAACTGTTGTCACCAACGACTACCTACGTAACGCCACACAATGTTTGACCTCACGGCTTGCGGTGTTTGGGCTACCACAAGAGATAACGCTTAAAAGTATAAAGGCGGGAAGACACAGAGTGTGCAGCAGGTAAAGAAGATTTGCAGAACCGAGGGCAACCAAGTCGTCCTATCGCCAACTGCAGTTTTACAGTAAACTAAAATCGATTGGTCCATTATACCTTGTTGGTTTATTTAGAATTAAACCAAATTGAAATTCATTCGTTTCTCGTCGGAATCCATTCTTCTTCATTAAATTCTATTCAAATCCTTTGGAATTTGGAATGTATACCACAATCAGATTTGGTCGATGGGTTCAACGTCTTCTCATGTTTGAAATCGCAACTGTAATACGCTATAGTAAACCTACTACTTGCAATATTACTATAATGACTTTTATTCCAAAAATGACAAGTACGTTTGCATTCGTATAGATTTAACAGAGATCTAGTTCAATTCTAACGGATGTGACTTCCGAATAGCAAACGCTATGGTTTGTTAAAAATATTCAGCTTGTCTGTGTGTAATTGAAATAGGTTTATAGATAATACTCGTCATCACTTTTTTCAAAAATCGTGAACGATCTTATATCGACGACGTGTATAGAGATCGCGGGCTTTGACTCATCGTATTCAAAAACAAAGCTCGCAGCCTCTTATGCCTGATGCTGATGCTATGCCTGTTTTCGAAATTTGAGAAACAGCCACTCTAAGCAGCCAGTCAATCATCGATGCTCGTCTATATCACGTGATTACATTGTTTTCCAACTGTTTTAACAGTGCGTTGTCGTTTCGAATTCTCTAGATTGCTTTATAGTTAGTCGATGCAACTATTAACGAGACAAAACACCAATGAGGGCAGCACTATCGGCTTCGAAGTGCCGTACAAGCGACCTACATACGAGACTTTTATCAATGTGTACCGTCAGTGAGTAGATCAACTTCGTCACTACAATGTTAATGTGCATTAGTCCCGCCAGGGGTCAGCCGCTCCGTATTATGCCGCGAATTGAAGATTCTCATTGCGTGTTCATTTACCTACAAGCGGGTCCGCAAGTGACATTAGCTTTGTGGTAACCGTATGCATGGTCACGAATACAGAAATAACATTCATCGACGTTTATCGGTGCGAAACTGTGTGTTGTGGCGTCAGCTGTGGTCAGCCTTTATGTCGCGGACAGACCTAACCCCTCGATAAGACGATGATTCTAAGCTACCCATCTGAATAGATCGGTTGTTTTCACTGTCGGATATATTAGGGCAGAACGTGAAGATGCAAAGGAGAAGAGATTTTGCAAGCTTCTGAAACTCGGCACGACAGACAATGCGGTTAATCATGTCTTAACCCTGCATTTGTCCGCCATGATTATAATATTGCACTGAACAATGTTCACTGTCACGTGAAAAAAAAAAAAGGTTTTATTTTTATCCTCGTACTGCAATACATAACATAGCTTTCGACTGGTTATGTATTTCGGTGATGCCACCTCCGATTTCTGAAACCACAACGTGAATGGCAAATAATTGAGCCGAGTAAACAGTAATGGAAACTTCCGCCTTGAACGCTGTGAGTAGTCGTAACGCTATTAGAACCGTAGTTTGCGAGTGGCTCGCCTTAGACTCTAGACAAATATCATTGTTTATTGTCAACTAATGATAATAATACCAACAATGATAAAAAAAATAATAATAATAACAATAACGAATAATTTCTGCCCGATTATCACGGGTGGGGAATCGGATTGAACTAGGCCCATGCCACAGAACGAAGGGCCGAGGCACTCGTTCGCGAGAGGAAGTTCGAGGAGGCCGCTAAGTGTCACGAACTGGCTGCCCATCTATTTTCTAAAATTCATATACAAGTGCAGCAGCCTGACCTTGACGACGTACGGACTTCAACTTGCGACAAATCTCCACTAAATCACGATCTCTCAACAAAGTCGTCCCAGTTGCACAGTGCCCTTGAATCTATTCAACTACAACGAGATTATCACTATAAACAAGCAGCATTTGTCAGGTGATTATAGTATACATTAATCAATAAATTTAGTAATCGATGGATAACAATTTTTTTTGTTTTTTTTTTTCGAATGGTAATACCAACGTAATAATAATAATAACAATTATCATTTTTATACCAACTCTGCATTCTTCATATTATTTTCGAGCTCTTGGTTGTTATTGTTATTTAGAGTTTATAACAAATTCTTGACTAGATCAATCGGGATTAATCGTACGAAAACTTTGTTGTTTTATCAACAGAATGAAGCAGGCACAGTACGAGGACTACAAAGCGACGATGGATGTACAAGAGAAGGAGTTACTGTCTAAGCAAACAGCTGTTAATAAGCATTGTGCAAAAGCAACAATGGGGCACTCTGCCGCTGGTGACAGAGGTGAAAAACTTTTACATCAAGCTATCGACAGAGCTATGGAGGAACAGGATAGCTTATTGGAATTAATATTACCGCCAAGAAACGGAAACGTTGTACCTAAACGACCCAAGGATCCAGCCGTTGTGTTAGAGGAATTGAGAACGGTTAATGGCCAGCTGAGGTCATTGATTGGAACGCTGTTAAACCAGCTTGAAGATAGTCAGCATCAAGTTAAAATACTCACTGAACAATTGAGGGTGGCTTCGGCCTCTGACAGAGAACCTCTTACCCTAACAAACGAAGATAGTTCGATAAGTCTCTCCCCACTGCCACCACTAGCACCCTTGGAAATGCCACCTTTTGACTTTTCCACACATTAGAACCTCTTCTTTCACCTACGATAATAATCAACATCAATATATTTATGGTGTATTATTAGTTATGAGACCCAGATAACTGCGTGAACAGAAGTCTGTATAAAGTGATACTATTATTTAATATTTAATTGAAATAAACTTATTTCTCGTGTTCAACACCTTATCCTTTCATAATATCGGACAAATTTAAGGTCGAATAGTTATTTGGCGTTTGATATTTTAGGCTCAAGGTTCCCGCGACGTATTTACCACTTCGTCATCCAATGTGGTGGAAGCATAACCGATGTCGATTGCTGTTTCTGTTCTCTCTTTTACATTAGACTCAGATATTTTACGATACGATATTATTGTTACGATAAGATAAATACTGCTACGTTCTCCCGAAATTCAAAAAGGAATGATTGAAATTTTCGTGAGCTGATTGGTTGCTGCCTGGTTATCTTTTGCCAATCGCGTAGCACGTTTCATCTTGTCCGTCCGATTTCCGGGTACGGAGACATACCATGGCGCGGAGTATTAGGCGATCTTATACTTCTGCTGCCCTCGAAGCGTGTGCCCTCTCGAAACTAGGAATCCGCGCTATTTTACTTTCCCGGAATTTCTGTCTCCAAAGGGAAATTCTGGGCCGACGCTGCAGGGTTCTAAGTTAAAATCTCGTTAGTCTTTACAGTAAGCGAGTGATTTTGGGTTTTTCTATCTTTAGCATATCAAGTAATACATGATGTGAGATATGCATGATGAGGGTCAAACTTGACCCAAACACCATATTTTTTTTCTTTGATTTTATCAGGGTCCTCAAGTTCTCTGCAAAAATTCATTTCTACTTCAGATTTTCAACCCATTTGAAGGTGTATTATACCCCTTTAACGCAACCAGTTTTTTTTTTTTTGACAATTTCCGAATTTGAACGTTCTAGTAGAATGCGAAAACTTATTGAAGGGGTGATGTAGAACTATATTCGGAAGATACAACACGTTCTCTATACCTATATTCAAATTTAATACATAAAATGAAGAAATTTCAACTCGAGTGAAAAATGAATAAGCACGAAACCGTGATAGTATTGTTACGCCGGGTGAAACGCCCTATAGTTATTAAAACACAAATATGTATTTCATCAGGATATCTAGTAGTTATGAGATAAATCAGATATCTCTTAAAACATACGAGCTAGGTTTCTAGATCAATAAGTATTATTGTAAAAACAAATCAGTCTTGCTCTAGCCTTCCACTAGACAAGATCTATGTATACAATTTTATTGAATACAATTTCATTTTATCTGAATCATTTAATTTCTTCATTGGCTTACTTTATGGTTCTCGCGGATTCACAGCCCTCTGATTTTCTTGCAAACTTCTTTTGCTACAGTATTATAGAGACATTGACACACTCGCGTGCATTTTTTTTTATAGTTTCGATTACACAAATGTAAACTGTAATTGATTCGCTAGTAAATGACAAATTCGTTGCGTCGCACAATGTTGCAATGAATAGTTCTGTAGTTAGTTTACCACGTATACCTATTTCAAATTAAAACATATTTGAGTTTGAACCTCCTTAGCGCTGTTACGCGATTTGATCGTGTTTATATGTTTCAAGCGGCACCCGCTTCGGGAGCAGCACAAGACAATCACTCAGAGCGGCGTCCGATGGCGTCAAATTTCGAGGTTATCTCGTGAATTAAGAATACATCACTTAAAACTATAGACACTTAGTGCTAATGAGTAACTATTTATTTTATATATGGGTTAACTGTTATACTGTTCTACTGTTGTACGTGTGTATGTATGTGTACTTGTGTGTAAATAAATCAAAATCATAGTGTAACCTGAACCTAACCTCACATAACCTAACCTCAAATCTATACAAAGAATCCAAGTGAAATGTCCGACGATGAGGACTTGGTTTATGTTAAAAAACAAAAAACAGTGCATTATGGATCCCTCGAGGAGACTGAGCGTGCTAGGCTCGCCGCGGCCTCTGCCGAATCGTCAGATGACGATAAAGATAATGGGAGCCCAACGGATACACCCACAGCACCAACTTCGATTGGCAATGTCCACATATCAAATGAATACATGGAACTCGAAGATGAAATGTCTAAGGACAGGCAAGCCTTGCTTGAGGAATTTGAACGGAGAAAGAAAGCCAGGCAAATAAACGTTTCCACAGATGATTCTGAGGTGAAGAAAAATCTGAGGCAATTAGGAGAACCCATTTGTTTATTCGGAGAAGGACCTGCCGATAGAAGATCAAGATTAAGAGAGTTGTTAGCTAGTCTAGGCGAAGATGCAATCAAAAAGAAGCACGATGACGAGGAGAGACCTTCGCACCAGACAGAAAGAGATGCTGAGTCCACCTGGTATCACGAAGGACCAGATACTCTCCAAATTGCTCGCTCTTGGATAGCATGTGAGCTATTTCCCAAAGTCTGAACATAATTCTTGAGACTTTATAGTCGTTCCTGAATAATGAACTTCAATCTTTTTCAGCTTATTCTCTTCCCAGAGCTAAAGCACGGCTTGATAAATCTAGACAAGAGTTAGAACTACCGGGGGCAACTCGTACCGCAAGAAGACAAGAACTATTGAAGAAGCTGCAAGCCCTGAGCATTTATTGTTCCCAAATTGGGGACAGCCGTCCAATATCTTTCTGCCAATTCAGTCCAAATTCAAAATTGTTAGCGACCTCTTCCTGGTCTGGGTTATGCAAGATTTGGTCTGTGCCAGATTGCTCTATTGCCAGAACCCTCAGAGGTCACACCTGCAATGTCAGTTGTATAGTTTTTCACCCGAATGCAACACTCACTGAGGAAGTTGTGGGAGAAAACGCATCGCCCACGTGCGCCTTAGCTAGCTGTGCCTCGGACGGTAATTATTTTCGAAAGATACGAGTGTATAAATTGATGAGAGTAAATCGGCTGCTGTTTAGTACCTATGTATAGATTTGCCCTGTCTTCTTACACTCGAATCATCTCTTGTTTCAGGAACTGTAAAACTGTGGAGTGGAGGCAACAGCGAAGAGCCATTGGCAGAGGTCGAAGGCCACGAGCCTCACAGAGTATCGAGAATTGCTTTTCACCCATCAGGTAGATTTCTGGGAACTTGTTGCCACGATGCTTCTTGGCGGCTGTGGGACCTCGAACAACAAGCCGAAGTTCTGCATCAGGAGGGTCATGCCAGGGCGGTACATTGCATCAGGTCAATTATATTCCTGTAACAAATCTATTGAGCATTATTTTTCGACGAACTTGAATCTAAAAATTTTGATAGAAACAGAGATCGAGTTCCAAAGATTTGACTAATTGAATTTTTACAGCTTTCAGTGCGACGGTAGCGTCGTTTCGACTGGAGGACATGACTCCTTCGGTCGTGTTTGGGACTTGCGTACAGGCCGCTGTATCATGTTCATGGAGGGTCATCTGAAGTCTATTTTCGGTGTAGATTTTTCGCCCAACGGTTTCCACCTGGCTACAGCAAGTGAGGATAACTCTTGCAAGATTTGGGATTTGAGGAAAAGATCGTGCATTTACACGATACCAGCGCACACCAATTTATTATCGGATGTAAAATACCAGAGACTGGAAGGACAGTATTTGGTGACAGCATCCTACGATAATACGGCAAAAATCTGGTCCAACAAAACGTGGCAACCGTTAAAAACTCTGCCGGGTCACGACGGCAAGGTGATGTGCTGCGACGTTTCTCCTGACCATAAATTTATAGCCACGAGTTCGTACGACAGGACGTTTAAGCTGTGGGCGCCTGAAAATATGTGAAATAAAAGAAAATTAATCTTACCTAATATATAGTCATATAATTGTAAATGTATCCTTTTTCACTAAGCGTTTCCTATGACAATAAGTTACAAAATTTAGAATATTTTTATACTACATGATTCCTGGACTTAAAGATTATTATCATCATACCTAGATGTATAATTATAATATAGTCTAACAGAGATGCGGAGTTAGGTGAAGTCAAAGTAAATGATAATTGAAAAAAAATTTTTAGATTTCAAATCATAACATTATTTTTGCGGTACCATAAAATTATTCATATCCCTACGTCTGCAGAGTTAGGGATTGAATTAAATAGGTCGTTACACATTACTATTATTATTATTATTATTATTATTATTGACGATGAGGAATACAATGGAAATGAAAGGAGCCGTGGGATTCGATCGCGCGATTAATCTTCATTTCTATCCAATTGCATGACAAGGCGTGAAAACGGAGTGACAGGTTCCATTCAATAATATACGCCTGAGATTAAACAATTTAAGAAGAAAGAAGTAAACTGAAGAGTTTGTATGTCAGAATTTTAGATTGTATGTATGCGATACATACGTATATAGTATATACGCAACTCTACAATATCAATTACGTCAATTTGTTATTGCGACTCTGATAGCGCGGAAAAATGAAACTTCTATACATGAACAAGGTTGTCTATATGGACGTGTAACATACATATGCATATATAAACAATTTTGAGGTCATATAAACCTTTTAAATTGCATTCGTGCTTATTTCTTACCCAAAAAATCCAGGACCACGTAATGTATGAGTTTACGCCTGGCCGAGAGCAGCCCAACATACAAAACTCTGTATATGCAGTTGCCTGTATATCAGTCGACGACACGGAAGTATCATCCAACTCGTGTTTATTCTCTGCATTTCGATTTGTCTCCTAAATAAAATGAACGATATTAGTGCATTTCCGATAGCACTTCGCTCCTATCTTGACATATTTTTTATCTTGTTTACTATTTTCGCGATAATAATATTGTTTGCCTTTTACGTTTTCATAAAAGATACGAACAAATGCAGTCGTACGTAACATCTGTTTTCATATTATTGGTTGTCGACAATAGATCACGCTCTGCCATCGTGCGGCCAGATTACACTATTATTAATCAAGATCGACGGTCTTTCGAAAGACAATAGCGCGAGGGAGGTCGTGTAATTTGAAGATAAATGAAAAGACTTCGTACCTTTTTACTCTATTTACAAAATGAGCTCGTTTAATCATATTAGAAACTTTCCATGTTCTTCTGCGCTGACGAGAGAATCGTGTACATATGTATATGTATACAAACATTATAATATATTTATAAAATAAAAATAAATAAACCGCTGGCGTTATGCTCGCAGGTACTATGTTTGATCGTCTGTATATGTATACGACGACTATAACTGCCGAACGAAAACCTGCTAAATTTGTTATTAGAATCGATCGAATCACACGATGTACTAAGTAAGGGTTTTGTGATCTTATCAAGTCATCGTGAATTCGTGTGTATACCTATCATGTATACACAAGACAACTTACACATATGATATAAACGCGAATGTGTCGACAATGAAATACGAATTGTCAGAATTAAAAAACAATTTGATTACTCGGTCTGGTGGTCACCTGATTATTTCGTTTTTTTTTTCTTGTTTAAGACTTTCCTATACTTACATGATAATTACATGAGAATCGTTACTGATATGATTAAAAAATATAATACACTATATTCTATAATTTTACTATCGTACAAAAAATACACCTACTGTACATTAAACTAGTTTTTCCTCGAATTTCTAGCTCGACGCATTCGAATAGCTGGCAGTAAGATACAATCGTTAACTAATTTATTGAAAAAGTAAATCTCTCCCGTAACGCTATAACAATAAAAATCCCAGTTCAAAATTTTCACTTTTTTCGGGTATCTTCTTTGCCATAAATTTCTCTTACATTATTAAGTGGTCAAGAATAATCCATCAAAGTCGCCATACGACCCGTCGCGGTCCACCAGACCGAAGAAAAATCGACGTCACTGCATCTCATATCGTCGGGTCGCCCGTTTTGAATACATAAATTCGTACCGATTCGATTAGTCGCCGAATGGATATAAGGAATCCCGTATTTTCGATCGATGAAGTTTCCATTGTGGTACTCGTCATCGGTGACGTTTTTCGGCTGAGAGGATCAGGGCTGCAGGTTGTCATTCATGCATCCTGCAGAGGAAGTGATTCATGCAAAAACGTTCGCGAACCGTTTTCAGAAAAGTCCGCAGCCGCGTGACCATCACCGTGGAGAATCCACTTCGTAGTCAGAAGCCCATCAACCCCGACAGGTCCCCGAGCGTGGATACGCGCCGTGGAAATACCGACCTGAATAAAAAAAAAAAAAAAGTTCCAAAACCAATATGACATTTCAATTTCCACGTGGTATTTCGATTGACGGAGGCACCAGCGTATTCTCCATACGAACCTCTGCGCCCAGGCCGAATCTGAAACCATCAGCAAATCTGCTACTGGCGTTATGGAAGACGCAGGCGCTGTCTACCTGGCGCTGGAAGTGGGCAGCACTCTGTGTGTCCTCGGTCACAATAACGTCCGTATGACTACTTCCGTACCTGTGAATGTGGTTTATAGCCTCCTCTAAATCGGGGACGACCTCAATGGTGCATTCGAGAGCGCCGTATTCAATCTTCATGCTCTTCGCAGCTGGTGGACCAAACGTCAGTTGTTGTTGAAGCTTTGGTCCAGAGTTGATCTTGACCTGGATGCAGAAGAAATAATATGAGTAAGCTCCTGCAGTTTCATCTTCAAGGAGCTTGAAACACTCGGGAAAACTGGCTAAAGATCTTTCGCTTACGCCTTCCTTCTGTAGCATGTTACAGACGTCCGTAAAAAAACTTCCCTGCAGGTGGCTTTCGTGGATCAAGAGCGTTTCCATCGCGTTACAGGCTGCTGGATAGTCGCACTTCGAGTCGCGCACAATTCTCAAGGCTTTTTCGGTATCCGCATCTTTGTCAACGTACACGTGGCACACACCCTCGGCGTGTCCGAGGACTGGAATGTGTTTCGACTGATCCTGAATGCTTCTGACCAGTTCGGAACTTCCCCTAGGTATAATAAGATCTATGTGTTTCTCCATTGAGAGGAGATCGCCGATTTCCTCCCGAGTTGAGACCAGAGAAATAGCGTTTGACGCTCCAACGGTGTGAAGAGCTTCCTTGACAAGCTCCATCAGGTATTTGTTGCTGTGCGAAGCCTCCTTTCCACCTTTAAGCAGCAATCCGTTAGCGCTAGACATAGCCAGGGCAGCGACCTGGGGCAAACTGTCTGGCCTTGACTCGAATATGACCAGTAGAACCCCAATAGGGACAGTGATTTGCTTCAACTCCAGACCATCGGCAAGTTTGGTTCTTCTCAATACCCTGCCGACGTTCTGGTGAGAGCTGTCAGCGATCTGGCGAAGTCCTGCGCTCAATGACTTGAGCTTTGAGGGTGTCAGGGACAAACGGGAAAGCAGAGGCTTCGCTAAGCCAGACTTCTGCGCTTCATCCAAGTCTTTATTATTAGCGTCTAATATTTCCGGTTGTCTTGACTCGAGCAAACTAGCCAGAGTATTTATGGCACTGGCTCTTTCGTCCGGGCGCAAAGACTGCAACACTCGACTTCCGATACGGGCTAGAGAGCGAATAAAAACGCTCGGATTAATTGGACGTGCTTTCTTCGCGTCAGTGATAAGGGAGGTGAATTATCTCGCGGAGGAGACTTACCGTTTTCTGCAACTACTTCTACGGGCGCTGCTGGACCACTAGTATCGGTGAAAAATGTACCGATTTTTCGACCCCCCATTATAGATTTGATCGCCTTTTCCTGCGTGCCGTTGCATATGACGACCGAGACTCCCCTATCCAAGGCCCAGGTCGCAGCGTTCACCTTGGAGTCCATGCCTCCGGTGCCGACTTTCGACTTCTGACCGAACTTTATGGTACCTCGTTGATCAGATGTGAAGGTGCGGAGGAGCTTGGCGCCGTCCTGCCACGGCGGGAGATTGTAAATTCCATCCACGTCGCTCATGAGAATTAAAAGATCCGCCTGAACCTCCGCCGCTAACATAGCCGCCAAGGAGTCGTTGTCCTTGATGGAGATTCCTCTGCGACCACCCGATCCGGCGACCTCCTCGTCCGCCTGGGGCGGCGGCGAGACTGCATCGTTCGTATTTATGATCGGCACTATATTCAAGCTTATCAGCTCGCTAAGGGTACTGAAGAGATTCTTGCGAGTCTCTTCATTGTAAAAGTCCGGCTTGGTAACCAGAACTTGAGCCAACTTTACCCCGTACTGTGCGAACATTGCGTCGTACAGAGACATCAGCCCTGATTGTCCGACTGCAGCAGCCGCTCTGGGTTCCAATAGGGTTCCTAAAATCGAGAGACTAAATTGCAGACTCAGCTCGGCCACGCCGCATTTAGCAAAATACTTATCCCGATATGAAATTGAACAGTGACTTATCGCAACGAAAGAATTATTATATGCGCTGCAGGTCTTATCCGCCTTTTTAAGAGAACAGAAGTACCTAATCCAGATAGAATATAAAACTTAATATCCAAATCTGTACTAAAACTAAATGGAATGACGAAAGCCAGATTCTTATCACGGGCTATGACGTTGACTATACACATCGTATCATACACGCAGAAAAAAATATATACTATAACACATTAAAGAGGTCGTTGGCCCGAATTACTTGAACGTTTGCTGTTTCTCGTGCCAAAGAAGAAATATTGTCAAAACTATATTTTACAACCATTGATATTACGCGAGAATACCATGAGCGTGCACGGAACAGTTTTCCCCAAATTTCCATTTGTCCGCAGAACCTATATGAAAATTTGTATATTAATTGTCGAAAGATAATTATACGGGGCCGTGAATTACAACTAGAACTTCCTCGCTTCTGACGTCATAGTTCAGCGTGTCCATTCCCACTCCTCCATACCCTTGATATGGGTCAAACGCTGGATAGATGTATATTACGGTCTAATAAATGCCTGCTTCAATTGTCCATTAGTTGTATGTCTCAGACTTATATTTAACGACTTTTATGCGCGTTTATAGCTCTGAAGACTTAAAATATGCTTCCAATATAAAGGTATCTCGTTTTATCTCGCAAGTTCGCTTTGCGATTCGCGTCAGCTGTTGACGTTATGAATTGTTCCGACGCATCGTGCAAGGGAGCAATAACTTGGTCCGAGACTGACTACCGCGATATTGTAATCACATTAATACTATATATTATTGATGAATGGTGCAAAGTTCGGAGCGCAGATCATATATAGGTATATATGTACTCATATGAGCGCGAGACTCACCTCGGAGCATCTAAGAGGATATGGAATTTATAGTGGCAGAGCTTGTGTGCCTGTTCGATTCGAGATCCTCGCGATCGTTGAATTCATGACGTCTCTACAATGGCATAATTTCAGACCAGAAACTCGAGAATTAATACAACAATGCTTGTGGTTTATTATTGGCATGGTGATATAGTAACGCTGTCAGCTTGCGGGCGCATGCGATGTATCATCAAGGAAATATCCTTTTCGCGGTGATTGGTCCGGAACGGAAGATACAATACACAGCACTATACCTACATGCTGATAATGGCAAGAATGAGACGTGAGGTGAAACGTATGAGGCGATCCATGAAAAAGTTCGAGTGAAGTATACCTGCGTGCTCGCGAGTATGATCCGCGGGACTCAATGTCTCGCGCATAGAAAGAGACATCAGAAGTTCCTGAGTGAGCTTTTGCTTTCCAAAAGCAACTGCCCCGCTGGTGACCATGATGCATTCGCGACCCTCGTTCTGACACTCGGCAACCTGCTCTACTATAGAGGCCAAACGTCCTAGAGCCAGACCATGCTCGTCTTCTCGAGTTATTACTGCGCTTCCCAACTTCACAACCAAACGCCGAGCGTATTTCAGCTGACTACGGTCGGTGAACGTTGCTCTTCTGGGTCGGTCCGAAGTTTGAAGAGCACGTCGCATGCCCACAACTTGGCTACCCTGTATCAATAAATCGGACGCATCACTCGTTGTTCTTATTTTTTCATTTATTGGCGAAAGAGTGACGCTGAGAAGTTTTCTCGCCAAATGGTTTTATGGTCCGCGCATGATGAACAGAACTTTGGACAGATGACATGGGTGCTGATATTCTGAGACCGTCAGAGTCTTCCATTTTAAAGGTCGGAAATAGGTCAGAAAACTGGCTGACTTACGGGTTGAACATGTGGCAGCCACAAACCCGTCGAAGACGAGGCCAGACGAGCGTAGCGATATCCTGATGCGGTACCACCTGCCCTGACGATCCTCGGCAAACGACCCGCGTACATCGTGGTGTGATATTCGTTCCGAGGATTAACCCCTGCCCCTTGATGGTGGTACGAATTTCGCGGTAAACGAAGTGGTCACGGGGCCAAACTACGATGGACTGAAGAGCAACTCGATTCCGGGAGCTTCACGAGGAGCGAATCTTGCTGTGAAACTTTCCATTATCAGCGTTGATAGATTAGAGTGACTCCATTAGGAGGGGATACGTCGATGCATGTTTATTTCATTCTCTCTTTCTCTGTTTGTCTGTTTGCATGCTTCACTGATTGTTTCACATTCCGTCCCTCTATCTCTTTCTCTTTCCACATATCTGTTCAGCGCTGTACTTAACCGAGAGAATTTGGCCCCAGCAAGGGCGTGCAAAGTCCAAGTGCGCTTTTCTGCAGTGCAGGAAACCAAGTCACACAGGGGCCGCGAACTTCGATCTCGGCAAAATAGGCCTAGGCAAGTAGTGCGCGTTATCAGCGGACCAACGCGTATAGCCAGCAATTGGAAACGGTCGAGTGTCAACAGTTTGACGCAAATGTAAACGGTTCAGTAGTAATGTTCTCACACAACATAACTATGGTATTACTCATTAGCGAACGCAAGGGTTGAGTATCCTATGGAAAGTCTGGCGAATATGTATCTGCTGAATTTTCCATATGTCGACAGATTAACAAACGGCCAGCCGTTATATTCTGGTATAATGATTAATTTGCACGACGTATGGTAGGTAGGTATTTTCATACTTGCGGGAAAAATACGACTTGCAGTGCTTCTGACGCCTGTTGCTCGTACAATCAGTGAAAACATTATTATTGCTCTTCACTGACGCGTGTTTCTGCACTATATTTATGCAGCTGCTAACGCACGCACTTTGATCAACCTCTTCGTGGTGGAACCAGAGATGAGAATGAGCGGTTTCAATTCTCCGTCAAATCTAATTCTTGTTGCTAATATGAGATTAAATTATTAATCAGTTTTGCCAGATAGGTACATAATGGTCCTCAACTAATTCTCTGCTGATCGTGAATGGCATGAATAATCATTTCCTATAGAAACACACATGAACACGGTACAAAGGTACGTCGTCGCCAATGATTTCAATCACGTGCATATTTGTATAATTCTTTACGGTATATATTATTGTACAGATATCTGTACGAGTGACGCATAAGGTGCCGTGTATGCATACTACGAACAAAAATTAATCACCTTTTGACAATTTTCGAATCATTATACCATTCACTTTCCTACACGGATTCAAGTACAATCATACTTTGAGGATAAGGTCTGGCGTTTTGACAACTTGTTCAATCAATTCGATTCCCATTATAAACCGGCACGTATTATGTAGGTACTTTGAGGACGTCTTTCTAACAACGTTTAGATTGTTGTTATAATGTTTTTGATTTGATCAGAAAGGCGTACCGGCCGGTGCCTTTGGGTATGACCTCGCAGATTATATTCGCCTCAACTTGACTGAAATAATTTCAATTATTAACACTAGGCTGGCACTGCAGAGCTTATCTAAGCCAAGAATCCACGCGATGCATATAATTATTGCAAGTGCAATGAATCACGTAACCGGCCGATATTTCGCCTTGACATATCGATCTTGCACGACTATAGAATAAAACGAATCTCAATGACACATCTTCGGTATATTTATGTGGATTATTGCGTGTATGGCCTGTTTCGATATATTGCAAAAATAATATATTATCGTCTACGTGCATGTATAGGTATATAGTTACGTGGAAATGCGAAACCACCGATGCGACTCGCTCTTCAAATAGATAAGTAAAGTAGATTTTTCTTAGCCCGCAGCCAAATCGTTCGGTAGAAAAACTTCAGACTGATTCCGTGTCAATAAATATGCAAACATGAACTTGACTATGATATAAGATATAATCAGATAAAGCCAACGATCGTTATAATATATAACCGCGCGCTTAAATTGATAACCCTTTTTTGCAGCAGCAGAAACCATGAAGACTTGAGCCTCATATAGGTACACTGATACTTTTCGCAAATAATACACTATCAGCGATATTATAAATCATCCGCAAAATACTGCAGTACAGTGAAATTATTGCAACAATTTTCCAGCAATCTATCGCGTATCATATAATGTTTATCTATATAATGAATATTATTTTCGAGGTGAATAATATGTCTGTGCCTATGTATAGGCACGATAAAATTCGACATGAAGGTGTAATCAGACATGATTTTATCTTGCTCTTATTTCTCACGTCGCATATTATAACCGAGGCGCAGCTCCTAGTTCCGGGCGATCGCACCAATGCATCCGTTTCCGTTTTCGAGACGACGCCTGATTGTTGGCTGTGCAACCATGATATTATTTATTTATACAGCCGAGTTTCCACCTCACGGATTACGGCAACATCGTGTTTGCAGTATATATAGTATAATAATAATGATCATTTCCGTAAGATGTTGCTTTATAAATTTATAATACATCAACTTATACAAATATTATTGAACAAATGCTGTTCCTATTCGACTGCGATCATTCCCCAGAAATATCAGCCCTGTCAACCTGTATATATGTATGGGTAGTATACAACGAGGCTTCGCGAAATGAAAACTTTTTATTTAAATTTTTGTTCATTCAATGAAATCCACAAGATCTTTGGTGCTAAAATAATTTCTTTAGAAAGTAGGTATAAGTGAAAGAGCTGGTAATTTTTCATTTCGGAATTGACTCAAGACGAATGAACATGTCAACGCAACCAGACGCGGGATTCAATTTTCTGTACAGAAAACAAAGTGGTCTGTCCCATTTTGGACAGGTGTTAGTTTACGTATTCCTGAGTGTTACAGTCATATAATTTCGTTATATCGGGGGTTGCTGACATTTTGATGGTCTGTGGCGGAGTGGTGCCGACACAAACACAATACATTTATGTTCATACGTATACCTACCTACTCGTGTGTGAACGTTTGTGTTAATGCTCGGTGTACACGTATATTCCATTTCCTGCGGAGCAGCAGCACGGCAGCGCATACTCTACGCATCAGAGGATGCAGGCGCCGTTTCTCGCTACAGATATTTCTAGATACGGTGAAAAGTTTGACAAAACATCGCAAGTGGTATGAGGAAACAAAAGAAAAATAATAGAAATGTAGAAGAAAAAAAGAAAAAAAAAACGAACGGATGATAACAATATGTCAAGCTACGTATCTGTTTGCCTCGAGGCTATAATACAAAATTACACCCAGCTGCACGCTCACGTTCATAGGCCTTTTCTTTACACCCACGCTTACATTGTTGCGATCTTTTAACCGCTATACTGCCCCCTAATAAAACGTGAACCCAACGCTTTACAAAATTGACACAGTACTACCATCTTGCCCGGATTTTATTCTCGTGGAAAAATTGAAGCGGAATAGATTGCAGACATTTTTAGGGAGTTCTATATACACGGAGAAAAAATTTATTATCGTGAGCAGCTGGAATAGGGACAACACTTTTTTTTCAGTATAAGAAATTACCACAATTCTAGTATTTGGTACATAGGAGCAAGTCGATTCCAATGTCCTAATGAGTAAATGTTACCGCAATCGTTGTCATTTCTACTGAAAAAAAGTGTTGTTCCTATATGCCCATTGCGTAACATACAGACAAAGTAAACCAAGCTTGTGTGGCGTATACATGCATGAAATTGGCATCCAAGTTTTGGCAGGCATCCACGTTAGGCGGCGCTGTCGGCCGTATACGTACACAGCTCTCACGCACACTAGTAGCGTGTCTGTATGTTACGCAAGGGGCCTATTCCAACTACTCATTTTTTTCGTGTAACTATGGCTTATGCATGCATATGCGTGTATGGACTGATAAGTGCAGATACACACCACATATATCGCCCTTCTGCATACAGTCATACCTATATATTAATGGCAGTCTCATAATTCTTATGACGAAAAAAATATAATACAAGAGAAGAAGCGCGAACCGAACGAAAAATTTGGGGGGGATGGAGGGAAGGAAGACAAATACCAAGAAGAGGACGCGAAGTAGGTACGTACGTGAGAAAATTTAGGGAGATAGCGGATAGCCTGTATGATAAGGAAGGGGATATGAAGAGAAGAAAAGGAGGAGAGAGCTAACAGCGAAAAAGCAGAGGGGTTGTGTTTTCTCGGTAAGGGTGTAAAGCGGCTGCGCATTGGTATACGCTCTCGGGTACGCGTCTCTTCGACGTTAACGCATCCGGGCTGGCGCAGAACTGCTGCTGGTACTCAGTGCTCGTCGGACGGCGCTGGGACGGGAGCATGTCGCCGCGCCCTGTACCACAGCAGACGAGATCTCAGGTACATACCTACCTACTACACAATCGAAGCCAATAAATATATACCCTCTATAAATACGTGATATGTAAAGAAATATCCGATACGGACCGTTAGCCGCGTTATGATTAGGCCTCGGTTCATTCACACACGATACATACACATACATATATATACGGCCTTATTTACCATAATCCGCGCTAATTTTACATCATCAGTTTCTATTTGAGTGGAAAGAAAATAAATGCAGGTCATATATATTCTATCGAATTTCCAAAATCCTCGCGACGGATGCTGCGCGCGGTGGCTACGGATCGTTCATCTGCTGTAGCAAAAAAAAAAAAAAATAATCGGATGAAAAATTATCTATACCCTACCCGCTTAGTATTGAGATCAGCCGATTGTTTAAACATCTTCGGTTGATTTATATATATACTATACCAGCTATGCATGGGGCGAATAGCGCTTAGACGATGTGGTATTTCACCTTCATTTACCTTCGCGTTTCTCAACGCTAATATTGTGCGGTCCAAACCGACCCGCGCGATAAGTCAACCGTAATTAAAAATTAACCAAAAGCTATTAGATTTAGAATATATGTACGTGCGATACGTTATTCATCATTATATAAATGAATCATGCAGGTTTCTCCGCAACACACTTTTACCAATCAATTAAATCCCGCAGCTTTGTGTGTGCGAGATCTTTAATTAATTTCACGCGTAACGAGAATTCAGACGGGGGGTGAAAGTTTTTTTTTCTATACGAATGAAAATTTCAATTCGAAGTATACGTATACTATTCTGATAATAAATGAAATAATAAATGAAAATGTCGCACTCTTCATTCAGAAAATTAAGCTTGTGGCGGTAATAGAATTTTAGTTTCATTTTTCAAGTTTCTCATTTAATATTTTAGAACTGAATACGTAACTATATACCTCGCTAAACTCACCGTTTGCTCTAGTTCTCTATTGTCCAGCGACATAATACGTAAGTTCTATTGTTCAATGTAAAGATATTCAAATCTCGCTGCACAATCTGGATTTCATAATTATTACACGTTATTATAATACCATCCGAAGAAGGGGGCATACCATTTCGCGACGGGGGGGGGGGGGGGGGGGGGCTGCGTCGCACGCTTTGTGCTCTCAATTATACACGCTGATATAATTATAAACGCGTTGAAGGGCTAATTTGAATTCAACGTCCCTTCAACATTAATATTACCTTGGGAACAAAGGGAGGCCGACGATACGATACGATACGATACGCCGCGGTTTGATCGTAAACCACGGGATAGAAAATTTCACAACAATCGTACACACGTACAGAATTTATTAATTATTTCCTCCCGCAACGATTCGCGCCGTTTCATAAAACGCGAAATGCAATATGGGTAGGTACTGTCACTTAAAATCGGAAATCAATCTTCCTAATTCTTTTGTGTCGGTGAATATCGTACGTATGTGTATAGAAATGGGTACGGAGTTGTACGTAACATATATCTGCTTATCGGAAATTCTGAATTGTAAAAAACAAAAATAAAAAAGGTTGTGTAAAACCCCTATGCGCAACTTCGGTATACACATAGGTGTATATACTTATATACCATAGTATAAGTCTTTCTCAGTTCATTTTCTTCACGCGTGTCTAACTTAAGTCAAGGCCAATTTAAACCCCCTCCCTTTTTTTTAAATCAAGATAAAGAAAAAAGAGTGTCGCGCGCGTGTCCGCAGATAAGGCGACGAGATTTCCTTTAGCTTTGGTGAAAATATAAAAACACAGGGAAGAACAAAAGTAATATAATTATCGAGGGGTGATAATAAAGTATAGGTACGCGAGGCTTGGTGTTAGTGCTTCGAAGCGGTTCTTAAGTTTAAACAAGATTTATACCGAGCTGCGGAAAGTTTTCTTAAAAATAAAAACTAAGGAATAACAACTCTGCAGCAGCTACGGCGAGTATTATATCTGCGCACGAAGTTAAAACCTCGCGACTATATGCACCATTATTATATACCTTCTGTACTTCGTGGGCTAAACTTGCGGGGAAGATCTACCGCGGGAAATGAATTTTCATGTACCCGCGCAGAATAGCTGCCCATATGGGTACTTGGATCAATTCTGTCTTTTTATGTTTCGAAATATCGGTCGACAATTTCAGGAGGCAGCGCGGAAGGGATGAACGTCACCGGTGACGGGGGGCCCGGGAGTCCTCTGGGTGATGAGTTTGAAAGTAGTTGTCCGGAAGAAAATGAATCTGGAGTAGCTCTACCACCATGGGAAGCTGCAGCCGCCTCCTTGACCCTGGGTTTTCTTGTCCTGGCCACCGTCCTCGGGAACGCTCTAGTAATCCTGAGCGTGTTCACCTACCGGCCGCTCCGTATTGTCCAAAATTTCTTCATCGTATCCCTGGCCGTCGCCGATCTCGCAGTGGCTCTACTCGTCATGCCGTTCAACGTCGCCTATTTACTTCTGGGTAAATGGGTCTTCGGCATTCATCTCTGCAAGCTGTGGCTGACCTGTGACGTTCTGTGCTGCACAGCCAGCATCTTGAACCTCTGTGCCATCGCCCTGGACCGTTACTGGGCGATCACAGACCCGATAAACTACGCCCAAAAACGTACCCTCAAAAGAGTACTCGCTACTATCGCCTTCGTTTGGATATTCTCTGGGGCTATAAGCTCGCCGCCACTTGCAGGATGGAACGATTGGCCTGAAGAACTCGAGCCGGGGACACCGTGTCAATTAACACGCCGTCAGGGATACGTCATCTACTCGTCTCTGGGCTCGTTCTTTCTCCCCCTTCTTCTGATGAGCCTCGTTTACCTCGAGATATTCCTAGCGACGAGGAAACGGCTCAGAGAAAGAGCGAGGCAGAGTAGACTGGGGGCTGTGGCCTCCACCAGGCATCGGGGAACCGATGACGACCCCGAGGAATCGGTCAGCTCCGAGACCAACCATAACGAAAGATCGACTCCGAGGTCACACGCTAAACCGTCACTCATAGAAGACGGACCGACGACGATGACCGTCACCCTGGGAGGCGCAATCACCGGATCTTCCCATCTGGCCACTTCCACTACAACCGCGATCGCCCCGTCTACGACCGTTTATCAGTTCATTGAGGAACGCCAAAGGATCTCTTTGTCGAAGGAGCGCCGCGCTGCAAGGACTCTTGGTGTTATTATGGGTGTTTTCGTAGTTTGTTGGCTACCGTTCTTCCTCATGTATGTTATAGTGCCATTTTGTCCCGGGTGCTGCCCCACCGAGAGAATGGTTTACTTCATCACGTGGTTAGGGTACATTAACAGCGCTCTAAACCCCCTCATTTACACGATATTTAATCTCGATTATCGGAGAGCGTTTAGACGGCTACTCCACATACGCTGAGCTCGATATTAGCTCATCGCCAAGGTTGTTTGCCGATTAAAAGACCAGATCATTGACCGGAATAGATGTTACGGTTGTGATTAGGCTGCGCATAAATAGTGTGTGTCTTTTATATGCGGGGTGCGGGTTATCTTGCTTTTTTCAATCGTCGTTTTCAACTATTTATTCCGAACTCCCTGCAGAATCGGGCGAACTTTTTAAACGCGAAAAAAAAAGATGTGAGAATTTTTTATCGCATAATATACACCGTGGCAATCCCAGGATGAACAACGCCAGGGATACCAACCCAAAACTCGTTAGCAGCAGTTTAGTAACTCACTAGATGTTTCTAGTTAAATCGCTAGAAATCCCTAGACTTTCAGTGATTTTACTAGGAAAATCTATTGAGTTACTAAACTGCTGCCAACGAGTTTTGGATTGGTATCCCTGGCGTTACGCATCCTGAGATTGTCACGGTATATAGGTATAGGCATACCCACTCATCCGTTTTCACAATATTGTTATTTTTATTCTTACCGCCATCTTGCCACCGAGTGGAAACGGTTCAATCAGGAAACAATTTCCGGTCCCGAAAAATCCAGCCAAATGCAGGATTCTACTCGACAAAAGAGATAAAGCGAACTTTAATCTCTTTCCAGATTTCAAATCCACGATACAAAATGAAAAGTAAATAACAATTGCCATATTTGTCGGGTTTGTTTTTTGTTTTTCTTTCTTTTTTTTTTGCAATAATTTCCTCATTATATAATTATGTGACGATTTTTACATCGGTTATATTATAACAATCGTTGAATGTATGTATGTTGGACAATAAGCGATATAGAAAAGGGGAAAGTTATACGGTGAACGATTAACGAGACATATAACTTGTTAAAGCAAAAACCCATCGCAGTACGTTTTCCAAGCCACGCAAATAACTTTGCGGTTCGAAACCCGTTTTTCATTACTTAAATTACAACGCGGGAGCCTGCGGGTCTTGAAGGTTAAAATTTATCATTTAATCTCCCTGCACCCGTAATATAGACAGGCGTGTTTCCTACATGCGGAATAAAAATTCGCAAAAATGAAGGTATATAAAAGACTCGGGTTCAGAATTTCCCTGGACGAAGATCGCTCACGTACCTCGACACCGTAGCTGGTATACCTAGCTACGTTCATATTTTCCATGTACTATAACGTATACAGCTTTATTATCAGAAAAGCACGGTCGAGGGGTCCGCATAGTGGTTTAAACGCAAAGATATACCTATATAGATATAGCATAGGGCGGAGAGCAATGGAATTTCGCGAAATTCTCTGAACCCTATTCCGGTCATGTTCCCGAGTATAATAATTTAACTAAAAACTAGTCATTACAATTTTGATTATTATCATAATTACAAGTATTAAGGTTGTGATTCGGTATGTATATATAGAATTGTATGTACCGGAACTATATATATATATATTATATATATATGTATATATATATTAGAGTCTGCATTTGCTATTACCTAATGGTATTTAAATATACACATACATATATAGTATACATATATATAATATATATATACATATATTATAATATTTAATAAGTATAAACAATAATTGTAAACTAGCAGACGCGCGCGGATTAATAATTAATAACAATTAACGCGTCGCGTTCGCTTATATATATATATATATGATCACCGATTATTATATTGCCGAGGCAATTATTCGTCGGGAGACACTCTTAATAAGGTTGTGACAAGGTTGTGAAAACATTCTTAGCCGTGCTTAGAATGACACAAGATTTAATTTATCAACAATTAAAAAAATCAAACAAAATAAATTAATTTAAAAAACAAAAGCATTATATAGAGTATATATATACATATGCATCCATTCATATATATTAGGGTGGCAATATTTTTTCGCCTTTTTTTTTGTATTTTCAAGCTCACATGAGAATTTGTTAGATTGATCCATTTCAAGAGCCCTCTCCAAATTTTAGCTGAATCAAAAATTTCGTAGAGGTCGCTCAAGAATTTTGAAAATATCAAAATTCAACGAAATCGATTTTTTTTTATTTATATTCTGCAACTGCTCACTAATCCAATCTGTTCTAGGTGGATTGTAGAAAAACATACTGAAATTTCAAGTAAAAATATTGATATCTAAGGTCGCTCAAGAATGAAACAAAAAAAATTCTAATAAACTTTCAATCGTCTCACGGGGTAACCCACGTTTATAAAACCGGGCATGAGTGAAGTAAAATATTATTGTGTTCACTTGAAACTTCAGTATGTTCCTCTACAATCCACCTAGGAAAGATTGGATTATTGAGAAAGTGAAGAATATAAAAAAAAATATCGATTTCGTTGAATTTTAACATTTTCAAAATTCTTCAGCGATCCCTCTATGAAATTTTTAAGTTAGCCAAAATCGGAGAGGGCTCTTAAAATGGATCGAACTA
Organism: Tenthredo livida; assembly: GCA_963992785.1. NCBI lineage: Eukaryota > Metazoa > Arthropoda > Insecta > Hymenoptera > Tenthredinidae > Tenthredo > Tenthredo livida. The sequence goes on from OZ023068.1 coordinate 32,785,255, forward strand.
ACAAATTTTGATGTGAGCTCGAAAAAACAAATAAAGGCGAAAGAATATTGCCACCCTAATAGATATATATATTACATGAATAGAAATTTTATGTAAAATTCAGTCCAATGCGATACTATATATATATTATATAAAGCCGCAAACGCGTTTGAGACTTAGCTGAAACATCCATACATGTAGTATAAGTCGACTGGGGATCTAATTGGATACTTCGTAAAGTGTGCCCGATATTAATAACAATTTGTCTTAAATTGAAACATTTTTTACTCTAATAACACTCGCGTAGGCCGAGTATAAAAAGTGGGCAAAGCTGAAAAAGCTGATTCCGAGTTGGGGAAAACCCGAAGAGCTTTACTCGAGCTGCAAGTACCTACCTTATACCTACCGCGGGGGTCGTATATACAAAGAATGAAACAAAGGCTTTCTTGGGTCTCAAAGTGAAAGGAAAGCCACTCCGCATAAAATACCACGGGACTACGGGAGGTACCTACCTACGCTACGCGAGAGCTAGTGTCACTTTCTACGGAATTGTTCTCCCCCTTGAGGATATCAACTAAAATCTTGACCGCCTCCCCGCAAACGCGTGAACTTTCAAACTAAATTCTGATTGTATACAGGGTGAGTCTCTCCAAAGGTCCAAAATGGGTGGGACTTAATCATGGCGAAGGCACGCATTCAGCCAATCAAGTAAAGAATTATCCGGGTGGGGATGGGGTAGCAATGCTTGATCACGAATCACGGCGCGTCTTTGCCGCAAGTAAGCCCCACCCATTATGGACCTTTGAAGAGACTCACCCTGTATACAGCCTGCGTGGCTCAACAATTATTATTGTCCCGCAATAATGGAAATAGAGAACAACGGTGGGTATCTTTCGTTCAGCTGCCCGCATAAAATTTACGAGTAACGACGCAGTTTCGAGTGCATATTGAACCTGTAGCACCTTCGGAGTAGGTACACACTGAAGTAAATTAATTAACTGAAATTCGAGAGGGGTTCTCGAATTAGGTCTTCGATAATAATAATTGAAGAGTGAAAATCCTCGGAGTAGCATATACACAGTTCAATAAAAAAAACAATTTGTATTTGAATAAAATCACGCAGTTCTATATGCGCTAATGCAAAGATTAAAGTATATGAAGTGCAAGTTGGTATCAAGTACAAAAAAACCTCGTTCAGAGAGTTTATAGAAAACAGAATAAAAAGAATCTTAAATAACTATAGGTACGTATAGGTACGCAAAAGGGCTGACACTGACAATCAACTTTACTAAATATGATTTTTTAATCACGTACCCTATATAATTAATTATCGTTAGAAACCATAACGTATTTCACTCTTCAATCGTTCTTCTGAATATCGAATAAGTGCAAGCTAAGAAGCTAGTCTCGAACGCGGGGTCATTTGAAACGCATAGGTATATAATTAGTTTATACATATACATATAGTATTATATAATTCAAGTATATAGTATATATATTAAAAAATATAGATTGAGTTATTAATGGGCCTGGCTGCCCTGTTGAACAAACACTACATATATATATATAAATTGAAAAAAGCACAAGAACAAAAAAATAATAAAAAATAATAATAATAATAATAATAATAATAATAATAATAATAACAAACTTAATACTCTATTGGTTGTGATTTACAAGTATAGCAATACACGTGCTACGTCTGTTTGCGTGTAACGAATAATACGACTCCTGAATAATTGAGGCATCAATTAAGGGGTGAACTTAATTAAGCCATGCGGTCGTTGTTTAAGCAGACAGACAAGCGTCATGGGAGCCTGTCGCTTGAATGAATATATATGTATACATACATGTACATACACAGAGCGCGTAATAATATATGTCGTAAGTACATCACTGAATGGATGCGTGCGCGAGATCAAGAATTATGGGAGAAAAGAATTGAAGTATATAATTATAATAGTAAGAATTAATAATAATGATAATTTTAATTAAACAGAAAATATTACAGGCATGTATAGTACCTACATAGTATACCTACTTCAAACAACAAAAAGAAACAAAAAAAAAGCTCGTTTCAGTTTCACAATGTGTATTTTTGAAGGGGTAAAAGAACAGCGGGAGCAGAACGCGTGCTGAATAAATAAGGGCGTCTTTTTAACCCTTCGTATATAGTCACCTTGGGTCCGTTTATGGATCCCTGTGATTTTCTTCCTTTTTCCTAACTTCAATATTTCAAGAATTTTGTCAAACAATATTCTCCAACATGCGTTGACTTTTGATCGTTTTTCCAAATTGACTTTTGCCACATTCATATTTAATAATGTTCAAAATTCTATATGTTCCATAATTTATTCAGAGAAAATCGGACGGATACTTTTTTTCTACGGAAATTAACATTTGAAAATCAGTTGGGTCAATTCAAGCCAGTGTGACTTATACGGAGGGCTAACTATACAAAATAGAATCTCGTTTATACCTGTGATAGATATGTTATGCAAGGAAAATGCGTTGTGTAAACGCTTTGAAAACTTGTTAACAAAAAGGAAAGAAAAAAACCCCCCGAGAAGCTCGCTAGCTCAACATTCCGGAAGTGCTTGCAGAATTAGTTTCCCATCTTGAACCCTTTGTTGGGCATCTAGATGGGCGGAATGATTTACAACCGAAAATCCGCCTACAATTGATGTGCCCGCTATTCAAGTTACTAGAACTACACTAATGCCATGAACAGCTTATCGGGTCGTTCAGGGTTTTTTTTTTATTTCATATCGGCTTTTTGCCCTGAAGAGGGTTTAGCTGGACGGATAAATAACCGGGAGGGGTCACTTTATACAATAAGTTTTGAATTCAAGAGGAGTTTATATAACGCGTTTGAAAGGATTTCACGAGATCGACAATATTATCGCTGGCATTACGTAATAGTGGATAATATGAGGCTGGATGATATTCCGACATTTCTCTGATCAATTTATATGTATACCTACGTATTACTTACTTCCATCGTCCTTTCGCACCCTTCAATGATATTATACATAAAGAGCTGTTAGCAGTGGGCAATAGTCTGTAACTTTCTTTTTCATCTTATTGTATAGTTTAGTTTAGTTATTATTGGAGCATAAATATATGTGTAGGTACATGCCAACCAAAACTTATATATATATATATATAATATCCCTCGAGCGAATGATATACGACTGATCGATAAAACTAATACTACATATACGGCCAAAGCACGAAATTGTTATTCTCTACGATTTATATGTTATTAATTATGTGTGAATACAGGAATGAACTGCAGGTTGATTGGAATTTGGGAATCGTCGATTAGACCCGTTAAAATACGACGCGGTTCGCACAATTTTTTTTATTCGGTATTTAATTCCATAAGTTTTGTCCAAAAACTCGCATGCCTATGTGAGTCTTTTTCGACCCCAATGTGCAGACTTTAACGATTCTGAATAAATCGAGTTAGATAAAAAGAATATATTATAGTCGCAAGGTCTTGCGAAAATAAGCTGAATTCATGGCATAATTTTGACCATAAAAGATGAAAGATTAAATCTGACTAGCCAAGTTGTGCGCTACTGCTTCTATATTACATATAACATCGGCGCGTGGTGTTATAAAATTGAAAGAATCAAGAATCGAGATGGCGAGCCGAGATGAACAGTATCAATTATGTATTATACCTATAGGCAATCGTTTTGTCCCGGTTCATCCAATTTCGCACGTATTTTACTGTCCTGGTTTATTGCGGACCAACGCGTACTTGACGTATTGCAATTCGAGCTTTGGCCGTCGAGACGAATACAACAATTGTACCACTGAATATTTAAAAATATATCTGTGAAACTAAAACCTATGCAGTCTCGTTTTATTTTTTTCCTTTCTCTCTCTCTCTCTCTCTCTCTCTCTCCCCCCCAATCAGGAATAACCATTTTTCTGCACAATTTTCATTGTCATTTTTTTAATTTCCTGCTACTACAAACCGCCGTTTCCCGCTCCCCCCGTACCTATATTACGTCCATCAAGCAACGACTCGTCGTCTACGCGGTCGATACATCCTTCCACCACCCTGAGCTATTTCGCAGCTACATATAATGCCTATGCTACCCGCCACCTACGCTACAAACTGTTTTATGACATTGCATATACATGTGCAGCATATAGCACTATATGTCCGTATGCACGCATGAGGTATTTAAAAAAATGCATTATACAGCTCCGTAAGAAAGCGATATTCTGGAACAGTGAGAAATTAAGTTCCCTAGAGCTGTAACGCGTGGAAGCTACGCTAATTATGGTGCGCAGGTTTCATCAACGGTGAAAAACGCTACGCTGAATAATTTGCAGAAATTAGCCCGTTTTAATAATTGTCGCAAATATTGAAACACCCTGCGGATGGAAATTTCGGCAAATTTTCATACCCTCCACGAGTCACCCCTTCTACGTGTCATGATTAAGTGTGAGTTTGTGTAAATATGGGATATTGGCAGACGCGTGGCCTGCCTTTACGGTTATACTAACGCAGTTTATATACCCATTCTAAAGGCTGCAGCAGCAGCAGCAGCCTCCGATCCTTGCGGGTCTTCCGCGTTCAGGGCTACCCCACAATATGTAGTATATACATACGTAAGTGTGTGTAACTCATATCCCTCGCGTTCCATTCCATTCCATTTCATTCCATTCGAGAACACACACGAGGGCAGAGTCGAGAAAGGGCAAGAAAGCGCCTGCGCTCCGGCCGGTGTATAACATGTTATTTTTATCCAAAGCGACGCGCGTCAATCGCGGATTGAACTAAGTATCGAAAAAAGTACCGAATTGGATTAAGAGAAAAAAAAAAAAAAAAAAATACAGCGCACTCCCTTAGGGTCAATTTAATACATTCTTCAAACTCTCTCTGCAGGGGAATTGCCGGTTTCATGCACAGAAAAAAAAATTTGCTGGCCGAAGAAAATTTTCTGCAAACCCATTGGAAACCGAAATTATCTTGAATCAAGACAAAATTTTCTCGATCCAAGAAAACTCTCTTCGATCCAAGAGAGTTTTCTTGGTTCGAGAACATTTTTGACTTGATTCGAGATGATTTCGGTTTCCAATGCGTTTACAGAAAATTTTCTTGGGACAAAGAAATTTTTCTTGGGATGAAAACATTTTTTTTGGACCAATTTAAATTGGTACAACTCGTTTTTTCTGTGTGCGGCTCCGCGTATAACTGTTTCCATATTGGTATATGTCAATAATATAGTATGCGTAATGAATGTAGGTATTCTATAACGTAAGGGAAGGCGAATAACTTGAGTTAATTAGACTTAAGGCAAAGTTATAATTTTTTATATGAATAGTAACGAGTTTGCCCTCCGGCTATATCACCATATACATCAACTGCCTTTTTGACATTTTAATCAGCGCCGAATCTTGCCTTGAATTTTCCTTATATAAAATACGGATATTCTAATTGTACGCTTCGTAATTTTCTAATGATATATTATATGCTTCTCGCCCCAGTCGTCTCTGCTTAAGTTATACATGGGCAACGTGCCGTACGTATAGGTCTATATGTATGTATAGGGATACAATTTACATTGGCGAGCAGCCCCGCACCTAGGAGATTCGGCGCCCTAGTAATAAAGTGCGAAAGTCTCAACCCCTCTGCAGATTCGTAAATCGGGAAATAAAATGAGTACCCGTAGGTCGCGAGAAAGTATATCGATCCTATGAATTGAACGGCTAATTAGCCATGTAATATACGAATTTTAGAATCTCCAAGATGGATATTCTTGAAGCGAAGAGAAATGTCCCAGACTGATCCCAATTGTAGGTGGCTGCGTCTCTTCAGCCTTGCGCCCCCGCCCCTATTCCTAGTTGCGCGACTGCTTTCTAGCTTTGAGATTCGAGTTTCGAAATCCGAGGTGCGCTAAAGCTCAAATAAATTGTACAGCTGGAATCTGTCCCATCGACACGCTAGACTCCCGTCTGAGTATTTCCTTTATGCACGCTAGATACGACGAACTGCGCAACTCACGCTATATACCTAGCATCCCTTAACTGGGTAGCTAAATCACCTTCATAATCTACACATATAAATTCGAATGCCTCCCTGCTCATGCGACGCGAATGTTTGCGACTCGCGAGCTGTGTAGGTATTATACGGATATACGCGTATAACTTGAATCCATTAACCAGGCGACTCCCAGCTGCGTATGACTGTATCGCATAATATAGTATAGGTATGCATATAGGTATAGGTATAGGTACCTATATCCACGTATATATATCCCATACGCGTAAAATATATGCATAATTTATATATATGTGACAGGCGCAATTTTACCGAACTAATTGGACACGCGATATCGCAGGGAGCTTCTTGTTTGGGCTGATCACGATTTCACGACTCCCTCGGCACGACTGATTGTTTTTATTTTTAATCACTGGCTCTTTCGTCGACACTTTGAATGTCATTCAGCCGTGTAATTAGACGTGTTTTTTCCTCTCGGGATTAGAAATCCTCGGGGTATTAGCTCGTTTTTTTTTTATATATATATTCACAAGGGTATTGTATACACAGAGGTATACTATATTCCAGGAAGTAATACACCTGCACGATTCAATCCGTGATCGATGAATGGTGACAAAATTTCTATGCAATAGCTTATACCCATACAATACTCGGCCCATCCTCGCAGTTGAAAAATACGAAAGGAAATGGGTGCAGAATAAATTTGCCACGTCAAAGCCAGCGGTAAACTTTATCGTTAGAATGATATTAGGGGCGTTTAACGATAAGAAACTGCTTTGCATTGGCGATATAAACCGACGAATTTGAAAACTTGAGATAAAATAAATTCAAACGACTGCGGGATCATAGTATTGTAATGGTCAAGTCACAACTACTTGAGTAGATGTGACCATGTACGTAGGCGGGCAGGCGTCCTTCGAAAAATAAAATAAAGAAATCCTTGCAATAATTTGAAGAATGCAGAGAGGCGACCCATGTAATGCCTGATATACTACTCTTCGCTAAGCCATAAAAATGTTCCAAAATCACCAGCACTCATTCATCCCGAACAAAGGAAGCAATCTATCTTCCGAGAACGACCGCGACAACATTGCAGCTATGTCACCCTCGCGCCTCGGAAGAGGGTAGCCCCCGCTCTTGGCGAGGGTTTGCGGAGGATGGGGTGAAAAAAAATTGTTGATGTCCGCCGGCTGGACGGTCGGTAGCGATTGATTGGGTCATCCCCTGGGCAACGGGTGCACAAACACAAAGTGAACCACTAAACTGACCACAAGTAGAGACAGTCGATCGTCGATTCTCATATAGGGTACAAGATCCTATTTCCTATCCGCTCCCGTTCCGGCTATCATTTAGCCAATTCTGGAGAGACCGTTGAGATGATTCTTCACTTGTTAACGGCTGCCTACCTGCTCTTCTGCGCAGCATCAAACCTGCCAATGATCAGCCAGGCTCAGGCTCAGGATAACATATCACCACCCGACCCCAAGCAGAACCAGCCTCTGAATTTACGTACGTTTTTGCAACTGTATTATAATTAATTTCATCCGTCGATCTATCGTCGACGACGACGGGTGTGAATCGAGGGCTATTTTTTCTGTTTTTTTCACAATTGTTTGACCTCACCGCGATGAGTCGGTCTCAAAAACGTATCCGATAGCAGCAGCTTTCGACGCACACCCACGTCTATACATACATATGCTATATGTCGTGGACAAGGATTGCACAAGAATGTAACATGAACTATAATCGCTTTGCGTCATCAGATCACAGTTTGCACTTTGTTGTTTGCGACACAGTTGTGATCAACGATGAGGAAAACGAGTCCGCAAACAAGTCTGTGGCCAATGCGTTGAAGGAGCTCAAGGAGCAAAAGCCGGATATTTTCTTGGGCGAGATATCCGTGGTACAAATTAACAGATCGGATCCGCGTGGCACGTTGGATCTAATCTGCGGGGCTTGGGACGCCGCTGTTCTGCTTGGGCAAAACAAAGTTCCGGATCTCGTGCTGGACACAACGATGACCGGTCCGGGCTCCGAGACCGTGAACTCTTTCACTGCAGCTCTGGGCATCCCAACTCTCTCGGCTCAATTTGGACAGGAGGGTGACCTCAGACAATGGAGAAACCTGAAGCCAGAACAGGCTAATTATTTGATCCAAGTTATGCCACCGGCAGATCTAGTCCCTGAAGCAATTCGCCAGCTCGTAATTTCTATGAACGCCAGTAACGCGGCGATTCTATTCGACGACGTCTTCGTGATGGATCACAAGTACAAAAGCCTTCTTCAGAACGTGCCGGTACGACACGTGATCGTCAGAGCTAAAGAGGCCGGTACACAGATCACGGAGCAGCTGAACAGACTGCGGAGCCTCGACATCGTGAACTTCTTCATCCTCGGAGGGCCAGAAACTCTCCGGGCGGCTCTGGATGCTTCTCAAACGCTGAATTTCACCGGACGGAAATATGCCTGGCATGGTCTGACTCTTGAAGATTTCAGCCCCGAGTGTGACTGCACGAACATCACAGTCCTCTTCCTGAAACCGTCTCCATCGTCGAATCAGCAAGCCCTTGCCGAACTCAGTAACAAAGGTCTCCTACCGAAGCCCATTTTGACTTCAGCTTTTTACTACGATCTAACTCGACTCGGAGTGACCGCGATGCGGGCCGCCATCGACGCTGGCCAGTGGCCATCCAACCCGAATCATCTGACCTGCGATTCTTACAATGGAACGAACACACCTATAAGAGACATCGGTCTTCTCGGGTATCTCAAGAACGTTACATCGAGCAATGAGTTCCATCCGGTCTATGCGAACTTCACTTGGGGTGAGAAGAACGGACAACATCAAGCCAGCTTCGGGATGACCATTGCCTTGGTCACCATTGCAAACAGCAATCCTGTTTCTACTGATGAAGTCGGTTCCTGGGACGCTGGCATTGAGAGACACTTAGAGGTCGGTGCATAATTGTCACGCGATTTTGAACATGTCTAGAGAGTTAATTTCTTCTAGCACTTTGCCCCCGTAGGATTTGAGGAGAATAGTTCCTAATTGGTATGTGTGTATGTCTGTGTGGCAAAGAAGTTTAATAGTTGAGTAAAACAACAGCGTGTGCTTGTGTGGTCATGTATTTCAGTCTGATAAATATATTTTTGCCGCTAGACTTGATTGTATTGAAAGTACGATTGATTTTTATCTATACTTTCCGCTCACGTGGTGGTATTATAACTATTTCAAAAAGGTCATCTCGGAAGATCTTATTGCCAATCATACCGCCCAAACGAGTTACCGTGTGGTTACCGTAAAGCAAGCCCCATTCGTTATGTATGACGCCGAAACGAACAAATGGTCTGGATACTGCATCGATCTGCTCGAAGAAATACGGGAGATAGTGAAGTTCGAGTACGAAATACACGAGGCTGACGACCATCTTTTCGGGAATATGGACGACGACGGAAACTGGAACGGAATGATAAAGGAACTGAAGGAAAAGAGGGCCGATATAGGCCTGGGATCTCTCTCGGTGATGGCAGAGCGCGAGAACGTCGTGGATTTCACGGTACCGTACTACGACTTGGTGGGGATTACGATTCTGATGAAGAAGCCAAGTCCCGTGACTTCGCTATTCAAGTTCTTGACCGTCCTTGAACATGACGTCTGGCTATGCATCCTGGCTGCCTATTTTTTCACGAGCTTTCTGATGTGGGTTTTTGATCGGTGGTCACCGTACAGCTACCAGAATAACCGAGAGAAGTACAAGGACGATGAGGAGAAGAGAGAGTTCAACCTCAAGGAGTGCCTCTGGTTCTGCATGACCTCACTCACCCCTCAGGGCGGCGGAGAGGCGCCGAAAAATCTTTCCGGACGCCTAGTAGCCGCCACGTGGTGGCTGTTTGGCTTTATCATCATAGCATCCTACACCGCAAATCTGGCCGCCTTTCTTACGGTCTCCAGACTCGATACGCCAGTAGAGTCTTTGGACGACCTCAGCAAGCAATACAAAATTCAGTATGCCCCGCTCAACGGATCCTCGGCCCACACTTATTTCCACAGGATGTCGGAAATTGAGAAACGTTTTTACGAGTAAGTCTCTGATCAAACACACATTTCTTTACGGGGTCTGTTTTTCCCGAGAAAAGGATAGGGTCATGTAGAATTCATCGCGGATCAGTCTCTATCAAATTCTTGAATCGCACGAATCGCAATTCCATGTTTTCAGCATCGATATAAAAACCTTTAGGATTTCCCATCTGTATATTGTGTACCTATGTATTCGTACACAGAAGGTCGGACGATGATTGTCAACTTAAATATTCAGTGAATATTTTTCAAAGATTAGCTGATGATACGTTAATACGTACAATTTATTTTGTATATTATATAATTATCTCGCTCATTTCAACTGCAGGATCTGGAAGGACATGAGCCTGAACGACAGTCTTTCGGACGTTGAACGCGCGAAACTGGCCGTATGGGATTACCCAGTTAGTGATAAGTACACAAAAATGTACCAGGCTATGAAAGAGGCAAGTTTTCCTCAAAACATGAGTCAGGCATTGGCGAGAGTACGAGACTCTAAGTCATCCAGTGAAGGTTTTGCATTCATCGGCGATGCGACAGATATCAGATACTTGACACTAACCAACTGCGATTTGACCATGATCGGCGAAGAATTCTCTCGTAAACCCTACGCAATCGCTGTCCAACAGGGATCTCCTTTGAAGGATCAATTCAACAACGCGTAAGCAATTTTTCTATAATGCACCTATTCCCCTCAATTTTTATTTCATTTTTTTTTTTTTTTTTTTTTCTCTAGATTCATTCAACTTCTTTTTATCAAATAGAGTCAAATAAATATAAACACAGGTATAGGAATAATTTAAATTTCATTCGTCGTTCGCGCCTCTTTTCTCGCCACTCATAACACGGAGGTAGCGCTACTCCGGTGACTGTATCAACTACGTTTGCCGAAAGTTGAGAGCGCCCAACAGTATACGAATGATAAACTTGTTGTTGCGTAATTATTGAACCGGAAAAGCTGCCTTGTTTGATGATTTTGCAGATTATAATTATACAGTTATATTTGTCTGCTCATGATATTGCTAATTTCATTTTTCTTTGATCACAGGCTTCTGTCCTTGTTGAATAAGCGAAGATTGGAGAAATTAAAAGAGAGATGGTGGAACCAGAATCCGGAAAGAAAAGTCTGCGATAAGCAGGACGACCAGAGCGACGGTATTAGCATACAGAACATCGGTGGCGTTTTCATAGTAATTTTCGTTGGTATAGGTTTGGCCTGCTTGACCTTGGCCTTCGAATACTGGTGGTACCGATACAGGCCAAAGGCTAACAGCAACATAAATACTTCGCAAAATTCAAAAACCACACAGAGTGTTAAGCCAGTTAGATTTTATCTCCAGCCTGCTGCAGCTCCGCCAAGGAACGCCTTCGACCCACCTCAGTTCCGGCCAAGATTTTAGAGGATTTTTTTTATTCCCTTTCTTTGCTTTGTTGTGCTATTATTGTTACATGAATAATTCGTAGGTGATAAGGGTCAGCCGTATATATTGTCTGACAATGAGTCTGAGATGAGTGAGGATAAAAAATCCGGCTAAAGTTGTTCGAATATCCGAAATAACAGCTGCTGTACTTCGTTACAATTATTATCATTATTATTATTATAAGCTTTGTCTAATAATCCCCAATGATATAATACACGGATGCGTGTGTTTTCAGCACAATAATATTACCCCGTAATAAATGCGCGTTGATCTTGTATTATTGTTATTGATTGTAAAAATATACGATAAATATATATTTACGAAAATGATGCTTCAGTCATTGACGATTTAATTTTATACTCTGCAGTAATCTCAAGTCTGACAGGTATCTGCGTTCCTACAGTCCACATAGGTGTATGTAGATTTCAATTATCATTATCATATACCTACTCTGAATACTGAAAGACAGCGAAGTGCGTAAATGAGTTTTCCTATGGCAATGCAGGTCACTTCGTTCAGAGTGGTGGGCAGATATAGGTATAGTAGGTACCTGTAAGTAACGTCTACATTAATACAATAGGTATGAGGATTGCGATTGGCAGTAGGAAATGGAAATCTCGGAAACAGATGCTGTTTGATGTCTCATTGGAAGAATGGTGAATTAATGAATAGGCGAGGCACGACGTATATATGTCTGCAATGCTTTTAATTGGTTACTCCCAGCTAGTTACATCGATCCTCGTTCAATATATTTGTGTTTTAATTGATAGATTTTTTTTTATTTATTTACTTATTATTTTTTTTTTATTTTTTTTTTTCTTTTTTTGGTTTTCCTCTTAATCTCGCACAATAATTGGTGAAATTTGTTATTTCTGCCATAACGGAGCGTCCGCGATCGCATAGTCTAATATCTTATTCAACAGACTTTGTTCACGCATATATTATGCACGTCTCCGCAGCTCGTTAACAATATTATATCTTTTATTAGGGTATTGCCATTCCGCATACAAGTTTCGGCCTTTGCGTCCGAAGGGGGTATACGCAAATTTTTATACATTTTTTTTTGTTTTTTTTTTTTTTTAGTATTTCTTTAATATACATATGTACGGTGAGAGTTACTTTTTTTGTGAATTTTTTTTTTTTTTTTGTTTTTTGTAACTTTTTTTTACATCATATAATTTTTTTTGTTTTTTTGTTTTTCTTTTTATCTCAGGAAGTGGAAAGTGTGGAGTGGAAATTGGGAGTTTTTTTTTTTTTTTTTCTTCTGGGTACAAGTGGTTAATTCTTCTACGGAGTTAAATTATAATTAGGAAATATGATTAAGATAATAATTAATAATAAAAGGGAAAACAACAAGAAAATAGAACAGCACTTTGATAACACGACGTCTAAAAGTCATGCACGGCGTTATTCAATTGTTCAACTTTTACTGTAATTTGTTTTTGATTTTTTTTTTGTTTTTTTTTGTGTTTTTTTTTTCTTTTCGTTATGCATTTATTTATTTATTTATTTATTTACTTATTTTTTTTTCTCTTCTTCACTTCATTTTTATAGACTTTATAATTGAATTCTAAGCGCTTCTTATATGCTCAGCGCTCTATGCGCCAAACAGAAAATAATCTTTATTCGTTTTTACTAACGAATGATAAAAATCGATAAGATATTGTAGGATAATATTGGAAATAAGGAATAAAAAAAAAACCTTTTTCCGCAATTTACTACGATAGTCAACGAATTAAATAAACCGAAAATTACTTCTACTACTTTCAATCCTCTCGCTCAACAAAGGAGGATAAACCTTTTTTTTTCCCCTTTCTTTATATGTATATATATATATATATATGTTTTTTCTCCTCTCTAATCATCTTCTTTTTCTTCTTCTTCTTCTTCTTTTTCTTTTTCAACAAAGGGCTAATAATAACGAACTGTTTGAATAAGTATAGTTACTCGTATAGTTGGAGTCATCTGTTGTCGATTGAATTTTTTTTTTTTTTTTTCTGCTTTGTTTTCTCGGGGAGGGGGCGAGACGTGCCTCCTTGCGTTCATGCATAACAAATTCCACATGCCAAGGGGGCCCCCTCGTAGTTTTACGATTACTTCAAATATTTCGCTAAAACACCATTTGCTTGTTAAGAATTCACGGTCATTTATCATCATCATCATCATCATCATCCTCCTTAAAGTGTGAGCGGACGCAGTGCAGCCAATGGCCGACACCGTAGACTACTGCTGTGCCTTCTGAAATATAACGAAAAACCGAATAAATACTTGAGAATAAAAGATGATAATCAAGACTTAACACAATCAGAGTCGAAAATATGTATAAATATAAACAGCAGCATGACAATCCACGTATCATACAACACCTGCATCTAATTATACAAAAAGCTTTATGACTTTCACCAGACTGTAGAGAAAGATTCTCCATAATAATTCTCACCTCTTTCTATCGTTGTGTAATGGGAGGCGCTGCTGAATCCATCCTAGTTGATCTAGTGTAAAACAATGCTTTTCTACTTGTGTGGTTTCTGGTATTTTAATGATATCGCCTTCCTCGTCCCTGTCTGGTGGAAAATAGAAGTGATCTGTGTCTGACAAAATCCTCCGTTTAGCAGGCGACCTGATTGGTTCAGTTTGCACGCATTTGTCGCATTGTCGAACTCTGAACTTAAGCGTCAACGTAGCTGGTATGGCCGGTAGTGGCGAAGTGCTCTCACGATATTCCATGTAAGGGCTTTCGCCGCCGGGTAAATAAAGTAAATTCCCTGAATCAGAACGGCGATAGGCTACTCTTTCGAGGCTGTTGTTTACAGGGAAAGTAGTACCGTCAGCCCAATGCCCGTCCTCTTTTATCGGACGAAAATGAGTCCTAGCCGAAGTAAGTAGATCCTCATCCGGTTCTTGGGGATTAACGACTTCCTGGCTGGGACGAACTTCCTCCACAGTTTTAACAGGCGTCTTACAGGGTTCGACGGGCATGAAGCAGCTTCCTGCTTCAGAACTGTGACCCAGAGTGGCGAGACTACCGCCGAGTTCACGCCAAGCCCAAGGACCTTCCATGATCGAATTTGACCAGTTCACGTTATAGTCTGTAACCGAGCGTCGATGCTGCTTATTCAAGTACGATGACTAAACAGTTTAACGAAATAGAAAATGGGTCTAGACTAAACAGATCTGCAATCTTTCTTCTTCATCGGATTTCGGGAAGAGCGAGCTTACCTGTTTTATCTTTATTATTGCCAGTTTCGTCTCCGTAATCGCTAACGTCGATCAAATCAATGTCCCATGGGATAAGCGGCGAGTCGTCTATTATTGATTCTTGATAGGGTGTTTCCATTATGTTGCGACCGCCCTTACCCAACGGGAGAAGAAACGGTACCTCAGCTGTATCGGTGGGCCAGAGAGGTCCCGAAGGTATGGAAAGAGAAGGGGCTGCCCAAATCGACGCTGTATCCTGGGCGTTACCTGGGCCTGAATCCCAAAGAGCTTCAAGACTTGGATCAAACTTGGCCTCCAATTGCGCCAGGCGTAATTGATCCAGTTCCAATTCTCTGTCCCTTTCTCTTTCCATTGATTTAGCAAATCCATAGCTCATGTCCTTCTCCTCGGATCTTCCTGCCCCAATTGTCTTGAAAAATAATCATCATTTATTGCACAAGTACGAGTGTAACGACGGTTCAGCTATCACCAAATTAAACCATGCGTCGATTAGTTTAAAACGAATGTTAAGCTTACTATAGACATTTTCGGTTTCCTGTTATTGCGTGCCTTGTTATTTAGGTTGTTATTACTGCTGTTGGCGTTGTTGTTGTTGTTGTTATTGTTGTTGTTGTTGTTTCCCAAAATCCGATCCTTTTTATGGGTAAATTTTTTTGGGGTGGCGGGTTGTAGAGCTGGGAAAGCTGCGTAGTACCTGAGGGCTCTATCTCGAGGGGTTAGCGACTCCAAAGCCATTTTTTGTTCTCCATCTGATGTCTTGCAATCATCATCTTTTTTATCCTCAGAACCACCTCCTTCCAATTCCCTCAGTCGTGAGCAGAGCTCATCGACCAACGACTCTACTTCGCACTTCTGAAATTGGTCAAATAAAGAAATGAAATTCTGCACATTCGACTTAAGGAAATGTTGAGAATAAAGAATTTCGAACCTGGTCCGCAGCACTGGCAAGGCACTGAATGACTGCGCGCTTCTGCTCCCTGTCGTTAGTGGGTAGTGGCCGAGCGGGAGCTTTGGACTGGCGGCAACCACTTCTGGCAAAAGCTCCTGCCTTGCCACAAGGACTGAAGACAGAGTCGGGACGTCGTAGTAAGCTGAGTATGAAACGCGAATAGACTACCGGATCAATTCCCAGAGAATCTAGTCGCACCTCCAGCCACTTTCGCAATTCCTCTTCAGCCCCTGTGCCAAATATCCCGCCCCCACCTCCGCTGGGGGATGCCACGATCCCAGCCAGGTGCAGTGCAGGGTGCCTCATTCCTTCGCGATAGATCCCTCTCTGGCCCGAGCTCCAGCAAACTCTGCTGCCTCCGGGGTGATCATCCTCTCTCCTATTATTTCATTCATTTCATTCATTACATTCATTTCATTCAGAAATTATTCTTCATCATTTCTATTCTTATGTCTGAGGATTCAAACAGTATGAAAAACTCACCTGTATTTATTTTCCTTCTTATTGTTTTCCCTTAGACTTTGGATAATGACTTTGTCAAAACCACCACCCCGACGTTTCAATCTTAAAATTTTTATTTACCCAGTTTCTTACTTTACTTAAGTTATTATTCGTTCGGATTTATTTTTCTTTTAGTTCAGTTTAGTTCAGTTTAGTTCAGTTTAGTTTAGTTTAGTTTAGTTTAGTTGAATTTAGTTTAGTTTAGTTTAGTTTAGTTTAGTTTAGTTTAGTTTAGTTTATGTTATTTTTATTATTTTAGTTCTGATATTGCTTCGAGTAGGTATGATTTCAGATTTATTAGTAATGGTAATTGTTTGCTTTAAATAGGCGGGTGGTGGGCGTCCTGTTGCTGCAAGGATGGCAGGTCTCAGTGAAGGATAAGTACAGATTCCTTCCCATGTTGACGCTTAAAAATATATCAATGAATATAAATCATATAAATACATTGATCACAAAGTTTATACCTATTTCAAATCGAACACTAACTCATTTTCACTTTCTGATGAAAATTTTTCCCAAATGACTTTAGTCTTATAAATAAACGTTCTATGATCACTGTTCATTAGAATTTCATATCCAAAAACATGTTTTGAGTTATTTGCCTTTTAAATATTAGCTATAACGTCTTCTGTTCGCGTTTCTGACGTTAAACATCTCCGCTCTGTCCGATAATAACTGAATAGTTTTGAGGTGATATACACGGTGTCATTGGTACGCTGGACTTTTGTAGAATGAATACATGCAGAGATCAATGCGGGGTAATGGTGAAAAATGAAATTTACTTTCCATAGAAAAATGGTGGAAAGAAAAAAATATTTGTACAACTAGTACTGACAAGAGCGGAGGCAGAGTGAGTCAACTATTTTCTAAACACTTATTGGTGTCTGATTGGTGCCTCGACCCAAATCTAATCCATTACAGTGCAAAGGCTGAAAAGTGACTAACACCTACTCCACAACAATGCAGCGGGGATTGTTTGTTTTTGGAGAGAATAATACCGGCTGTATTTGCTCGACTACTTATTTTCATTCGAAAAATGATCATCGTAGAGCGTTTAATTATTTCTATAGGTATATAGTAGAAATAACCTTGCTTATTGCGCTACGCATTTCCCCTGAGTCATATAGGCTTGTAACAAGGCTTAGAAATAGGTTGCGAAACTAACTATATCGCGTATCAAATTAGGCCATTATACAAGGTGATTTAAAACGATATAGGTGATTTATATAGTTGGTATTAATATCGTGGGAAATAAATAAATTACCTGCATGTCCTGAGAGATGATTTTCACCCCGGCCGTGTCTCTCACACACCCCACTTGGTAAAAAACATGGCGGCCACTAGGTTCTCTCCGTTCTTTGGCTATTCTCCCGTATTCTCCCTTCTTGAAGCTTTTTGCCTTTACGCCCCCCCGCCACGCGCCGCTATTCCCCTCATCTATCCCCGCGCGCGACTATACCTATACGTACTCTATGCTCTGTCTCACCTCCGACGACGTCGTTTCGATCGCTAAAATACAATGCGATATATTTGCCTCGCCCATTCAAGCTATTCGGCTATAAGAATGTGGATAAATGGATATGAGTAGGATGTTGCGAATCGCATAATTATATGATAAAGTGGGACATGGACTCGTTTGAGACGATTTATTTATTTTATAACGTAATGGCTACAGCTCGATGTTCATTTTTTTTCAGTTCCAATTTTTAAATACCATTTGATTACCATGCAAGCGCGTAAAGCCTGCGTTGGTATATCATTACGGAAGCCTAGTAGCATGCTTTATGTGCTTCATAGTTCTGCACACCTACATACGTATGTATGTACGTATACGTAGGGACTAGGTTATCAAGACTTTCTAGCGTTTAATTTCATTATGTAACTTTTCTAAGGTCTGAAGCCAGCCTCATGTCCACGTGGTTAAGAACCGACACGCGCCATATAATCGTCCAATGAAATCGCTGGGGTATGACGTCATCTATGACGTATTTTCAAACTCAATTTGTCAAACAAAAAAATATTCCGCAAACCTGGTGACATTTTTTTGTCAAATTGAGGAAACCTGACCTAATAATAATAATAATAATAATAATAATAATAATAATAATAATAATAATAATAATAATAATAATAATAATAATAATAATAATAATAATAATAATAATGTTATTTATACTGAATAAATAACTTAGATATAGAAGATTACCACGAATTGAATTTACTAATCAACATCAAGTCTGCAAGTTTTTAAAGTCAACCGCGGATTAGAAGATATGCAACGAATAGTTTTTTTTTTTTTAATGTTTCGGGAATTATCGGAAACGAAATCTTACGTGCAGATCACGTAACTTTTCGGTCCCGAAATTCATCAATAGACTATAACACATATCGACATTTATTTATTTATATTCTCTGAATACATATAGGTATAGTAGTAGAAACTCGCGTCCGTCAACGCGGCCGATATATAATATTGCGATAATTATTGGCTAACGAGACAGAACCATCATCCCATATAAATATGGTATACATATATTTCAGGATATACATAAATACATTGGCGTCAGTAAATGTGTATACATTACCGACGCGCGAGTCTCTATTTTTAAATTTATGCTATTTCTTTTTTATTTTTTTCTCTTTTTTTCTTTTTTCTGCCAGGAGTCTGGGTTCGTCAACCTCATTAATACTGTCCAAGTTATTAATCAACGTAACGTAGATATAAATATAAAAAAAGAAACAAAAAAAAAATGAATAAAAAATGAAAAATTACATCTTATCAAAGTATTATGTTATGTATGTATGCATAAGAATTTTTGTCAACGAAAAAAGTATGGAAATAAAATACCTATTATTGTATAATATTGTTTCTTTGTTGAATTATTTCGTTTTTTTTTTTTTTTTTTTTTTTTAATACAACAGCAGTACATTCATATAATGAATATAATAATTACTCTATTTTAATGGATAGATGAATTAATCACTCATGTGAAATGTGCATTTTGTATATTTATCACACAGTTTATCTATCAGCCCTGAAACTGCGAAGAACAAGAACATTTTTTTTGGTTTTGTTTTTGTTTTTTTCATCTAGGCAATGATAATTAGATTTTTGTCGTATGGAATGATACCTTAGGGCTTAGGGGTAGACGAGAGTTAACTAAAAACAAAAAAAAAAACAAAAAAAAAACAAAAAAAAATAAATCTTTTTAATTTAGTTTTTAAAATTGTACAATTATTAATAAGCGACTTATGTTTGTGGCCAGCGCATGCATATCGTCACTCAGATATAACGAGCAGTTGATGAAAATAATGTATGTATGTAATATAATATCACCCTCTTTCTCTTTCTTCTCTAGTATATATTTCCAAGTTATAGTTGTATATCATAAATTATTATTTAATTGTAATATTAGGTTTGGATGAGTCCTCTCCTTTATAATCTCTATACAAAAACGAACGTTACAAGCACCATTCCATTAAAGAAGAGGTAAAGAAAAGAAATAAAATAAAATGCACGATCTCACGATCGTCAAATATTATGTTATAAAGATTGGAAAAAAAAAAGAAAAAAAAAAGAAAAAAAAAACAACAACAACCGCGTGTGCGAATCATTCAGCTCGCACGGCGATAACTTTTTTCATCTTTCATTATTAATCCGGTTACATTTATTATTTTATTTATCATCCAGTTCTGGATAACTGGATATGCCTGGAAACGCGACAGACTCACGGACACCAAAACCGTTCCGATTAAAACACTAGCAGTATTTATCCGTTTCAGTTCGACTGTCTACGCCCGAGATATTAATCAGTGTGTTTTCAATGTTTATTAATTGAAATTTTACGACATCACAGTTGCTTAGAACCTTCCGCTTTTTTCGGGGGTGGTGGAACCCCCGATGTAACAGACGTTACAGTCGGAGCTCTGACCACGTCCGAACTCGTTGGTTTTATTATCGGGCTCGCTTGCGCTGGCTTGCTTCTATCTTCCGAGCCAGATATCGGCCCCTTCGTTTCTTGCTTCGCTTCCGTTTTCGTACTTTGACTTTCGGACGACCGCGATGATCGCGAATGCGACGATTCGGGTTCAGTATTCTTCTCGTCGTTCTCACCTGTCGATTCCAAGGCATCTTTAAGTTCCTTTGCTTCCTTTGCCGCCTTTGCATCTGATCCTACTTTTTGCAACGCCTTTTGAATCTGTTCCTCAACTTCCAGGACCTCTTCCTTGTCCATCAGCTCAAGGAGCTCGTCCATTTGCTTCTTGCTCAGTTTTACATCTTCTTTGCCAATCAATTCAACCACCTGAAGAAAATAACACGCCATTTGAGTATTACAGATGAATTTTCTGGACTATGAACAAAAATACCTATTGCGATACTTACCCTCAGTACATCCTCGATTTTTATCGCTCCATCTCTGTCGTCGTCTATTCTACCCAGAATTTCTGCCATTCTGGTGAGCCGCGAATTGTCAGGAACACTTTGGATCTGTTTTATAGCTGCGATAAGCTCGTCTATCTTAACAAGTTCCTCGGCTGCTTGAGGGTCGGTTTTTTCCTCAGGAGCAAGCGCCTCTATCTTCTCTTTCATTTGCTTCTCAGATTGCTCAAGCTCTGCCAAAACCGCGTCCATCTTTCCAATCATCTTGTTCACCTTGTTGAACAACCGTTTAGCTCCCTTAGATACTTTCAGACTGTCTATATCCGCCTCTCCCTTTGCCTGAGCTTTCATTTGATACAATTCTTGTATGTCTTCTTGATACTCTGCCATTTCTTCCTTGAGTTCCTTTATCTCTTCCTTTTCAACAGCCATTTGCTTTACCTATTTATAAATCAGGGAAAACGTTCAGACCTTTTACATAACTACCTATTGTAATCTAGATTTCGATATCGATAATCGATCATCCCACCTTGCCAATAGTGTCCAACGCCTGCTCCAATACTTTGACGTCTTTGGTTGTGATCTCGTCCTGCTGCTGCAGAATGTGTTCGATAGTTGATGGTTCAGGCATTTTCTTCTCATCCCTTCTCTCCTGCCTTTCTTCCTCAATTCTGCGCTCCTCTTCTTTAATGATTTCGATATTCGTTCGGTGATCGACTTTGCCCTCCTTCTCACTGATAGCACCTTTGGTACGAGCCACGACTGTGTCAGGCAGGGCAGATATTGTTGCCTTCAATTTGTCAGAAGTGGGAATAGTCTCTGGAACCATGAGAGCTCGAGATAGAAGCAACAGCGTCGGAGGTACCTTTTCGCTCAAGCTTAGGTCCAACCATTGCCTTAACTGATCTCTCAACCTCGCCTCTGGCATTCCATAAGCCCTCATTCCTCGAGCTCTGCACGCCTGTTGCAATTCTGCCCTCGTCAGAGATTCGACACCTTCTTTTTCTATCAGCTGTTGAAAATCGAATTCTTGTATAATTTGAAAGAAATTTACAGATATATTGAAATCTTTGTTTGTTATTAAATTATTGCAGAACAAGTTCAGGCAGTAGAAACGAGATTTAAAATGTTTGGAAAATTTGAATACGTTTAAAACTCTTTCTAACAAACCCTATCATCAGCAGACAGACTTCTCAGTTTCATTCTCAACTGAAACCTGAGGAAATTGGTTGTTCCGAGTGTTTGAACATCCAGTACTCTGCAGAGTGCTATCAACTGCTGTCTGGATAGAGAATCAAGGGTGATCTCATCTTCGAAAAGTTTACTGAACTTCATTATTTCTTCGTTCGAAGCGACAGCGCCCGTCGATCTAATCTTGTAGAAAAAGTCGCTAAACTCTTTGGCTTTCTCTGAATTCCTGTCCGAAGACTGTACTGCCATATCGTCTAGTGTTTTTTGCAAAAACTTTGCAACTTCCAATTTTACCTGATATACAATAAATTATTCAATCAGGATAAACATCTATTAAATTCAATTCATTTTTTCAACCTCATTACAGAAATGGACTCATAAGTTCATATTCTATCTATCTATCGATAAATAAAATCAATCCAATCAGGTCGTGTTATAAATCCAAGTAATGTAAGATATCGGTAGCACAGATCTGTCTCTATACCATTTAGAACAATAACGAATATCTAATCTATTTGAATGCTATCTAATCTGAACAATTGATCAATACAATTTTTAGTAGCTTTGACGTCGTCTATTCTATACTTAGCTTCAGCCAAGTATTACGATAGAAATTTTCCATCGTTCCTCTCGCAGCTAGATTCAGTAAAAATAAAACCACTAGTGAAACAGAAGATGAAATGTACAATTTAAAAGCCATTACCTTCAAAGCTTGTTTCAGTTTATCTTCTCTTTCAGTTGCAGTTTGAAATGTGGATGGTAAAAGTCCTGGAAATAGTTTGATAGCAACTGGCAGCAAGAGTTCCATAAATGGAACAATTATGAATACAGAGAACGGTATGAGCCTGAAAACATCGCCGGTAGTTTTGATGAGCTGTAAATGAAAATAGTGACGAAATTGTATCATACTCGCTTTGGTTCTACCAAAAATCGCTCGCATCAACAGGTTTTCTTATTTTTCGTAAAAATTTCAAATTAAACTTACCAGCCTGTGCTCTCTTCTGCTCAAATCTTTACCGTTTAAAATTCTCCATATCAATTTAGCCGAGACTTTCATGTCCAATCCCAGCAGCCGAAACCCATGATAATAATGCATTACTTCTGCCTTGACCTTTTGCCATATTGTCTTCTTCTCGGCAATCGCTTTTGTAGGAGCTTCGGCCAAAGCACTAGCCGGACTAACGGTCTGTTTGTCTTTATGCTCTTGTTCTTTTTGCTCTTTTATGCTCTTCACAGTCTCTTCAACCTTGGAAGAATGCTCTTGACCATTCCACGCAGGGGATACATAAAAATTTCGACTTTGTGTATACAGTGGATTCACTGGGTAGTATGTCTTGGCCACATGATCTACCGGTCCAAAAACTGTTCTCAATTCTCTTCTCGTAATTGAACTAATCGGAATTACATTATCCAGTCTGTGATTGCACCATGTTCTGCAGTAACAGCCGTCTGCAAGTTGTGAGAGGCAGAAAAGCGGAGAAATTAACATTCGGAGTGACGTGCTGGTGCGTTTTCATAATTGTAAATATTCATGTTGACGTAACAACGGGTGATCCTAGATCGGAAATTATTCATAAAGGGGAAACGAAGTTCTACACGATTTTATCGATTTCGGATGAAAACTATTTTCACCAAGTGTGCACAATTGATGTTTAGGGTATACACACAGAGATTTGGTATAACAAGTGATTGATGTCACGTTCAAATCCGGCAGCAGCAATCAGGCCGAATTGATTTCGATACTGATATACATGAAGGCGTGAACCTAACCTATGCGAAGAATCGCGGTATTCGGTGAAGATGATCGATGAAATATTAATATCGAGTTAAAAACGTGGCGAGACAATTGGGACGCTTGAGTAATTAACGAAAATATGATTTCCGTCATTGGTATAAATAGTCATAGTGAAATACACGCGTTTCCATGTTACATAAACATGAGATGGCACGTATTAGTGTGTCCGCGTTAGCTAGATAATCGGGAATAACGGACAATACTGATATTTATCTCGTTGTAAAAACTATTATTTATTATAAATTTAGTATTTTATACATACGCTTGAATACGCTGGAGCGTACAGCGATAGTTGTACGATTATAAAATAGGGGATACATTATAAACTGTTTGTTTTTTCAAAATTTTTCGTAACTGTGTTCCTAATGAAAACACGATAAGACACGGCCATCACAAATCTCCCAACTAACGTGAAGTTTTTTACTAGTGGAATCAGCTGGGACGCAGTTCCGACGCGATTCTATATCCCTCCTTCTCTCCTGAATCAGCTGTCTCTCTCCCTCTCTCTCTCTCGACTATCGGCATGGGGATTTGATCCCACAACGTTGGTCAACATGGATTCTTATTATTTTCATTCATTTTCTGCGCATTCTGCAACTAGAGAAATGAAAAATCATAATCATTTTTGTCATCGATTAAACAATTGTTGTTCAATTGTTTTAATCATCTGGATAATGTAGTACAATGCTCGACGTTTTGACATGCGAATCTAATATCGTAATATTTTTTTATTTTTTTTGCAATACCGTAAAGCATAGTATGGTCGGATGATGAAATAGAATGTTTTTTTTTGAAAGCGCGCTGATGTCTGATGACAGTCGCCATTCTGTTTCTTGCAAAGTGAAAACTAGCCTCGTATAACAATGTTTATTTTCATAAACTATTCGGATTTTCGATAAAATTAATCAATGCAAAGTACATAGATCCCTTTGTTTGGGCATACGGCGTTAGTTGGTATAATTTTGGTTATTGTCAGATATAAAACAGCGATAAAATGCGATAAAAAAATAAACAATAATCTGACGATTAGGTTCTGGATTCTCCTACGTGAGGTGGCAGGGGAATTTACTATTGGTCGAATCTCTCCCCCCGATTGATCGCGTTCATGTGACCTTTTTCCGTTTATGCAAAACTTGTGGGATATTTTTCTCATGATCTCGTGGCAAAACAACAACAGGCAAAATTCTACTCTCAAAGGTTTAACGACGTTTCGAGGTTTGCGTTACATAGAATTTCCCGACATCGTGTACAAAGAGGTGTCGCGTGTCGTGTCGTGCAGTAAACTGTGATCGTATAAACATATTAAAAAAAAAACAAGTGAATATAAAACAGTGTTACACGATCTATACCAAACAAATATAACAAGAAAAAAAAATTAAAAAAAAAAAAGCAATACTTTATAGATTTCGCGAGATGTTGTCACCGCGAATATTTTCTCATTGAAAGTCACGGTCATGCGTAAGGGAGGTGAACTACGGAGCCACTATGTGATCCAAGCACTTATTCCGACATCGTTAACATCGAATAAATAAATAATAGCAACGAACTTATTACAGTCTGCGAAAATCACCTACTTACTAGTTTTATTATATTTTACGCGAATTTCGATCGCGGACCATCCCTTTTAACCTGTCATTATCATTTTCATTTTCATTGTCATTGTCACTGGCACAGGCGTCCCTGTGGTCCGTACAGAAGATTGTAAAACCTCTTCTGGACACCAGACAACAAAAGATCAACGACGTTAATAATAATAATAATAATAAAAAAAAACACACACACACACACACATATTGTTACCTTTCCTTTCATCACCTATCTCCTTTGATTATTGAGCTTGTATCATCTTAGCTAAATATATAAGGCGATAAGATGCGCCGATCGGTACCTCGATTAACGAAATAAAATAATAAACAGAGACTTGTAATTATTCCCTCCTGTAATCCTTCTCCTTCCTCCTCTTCCTCTCTCTCTCTCTCTCTCTTTGGCTAATATTTTCCAACGAATCAAAACCCAAATGGGAGACTCGAGTTATCCCGAGTTTCTCCTCGGCATTGACGGGCTGATAAAGCAAGAACCGGCTCAAGAAATGGTACCGTCATCAGCGTCAGTTCCAATACCTGGTGGGCACAGGGGTACGAGGGGTGTTTACGATCAATTTTCACCCTCCCCATTGACCGTGCCATCGGTTTGGGGCCCCAGAGCAGACCATGTTATTTCACCGTTTAAAATGGACCCGGACCAGTTGGACACTTCGTTTAAGATGGACGACGACGATATATTCCAAGTCGACAAGGCCGATTTATTCCAGGGCCCAACGCTAGCCGAGTTGAACGCCAACGACGACACACTACTCGGGGATTTAAATTTCGATGATTTACTACTGCCAGAGGAACAGCAAAATCAACCTTTGAAATTAGGCAACGACTTGGTGCCCTCTTCCAGCTTACTTTTTGGCACAATATCTAACTTCGCTCCTAGTAGCTTTCCTCAATCTGGTCCTTTGTTCCGTAATTCACAACACTTTCAAAATACTTCCGGATTTCATCTCAACGGAGGCGTTAGTCTCATGGAAACTACAGAGACTGCTAGTCCTCCCGCCTATCCTAGCCCGGGTACAAGTAACGTTGCAGGTATGCTAGTTGTGTCCAATGCTAGACATGTTAGCACGTTGACAAAGTCTCATTTTGTTTTTCACATATTTTGTGCATACAGGCAGTTCAACGGCAAGTTCATCTACTTCCCCGCATTTAACAGCCCGCAATCCCGCCCAGTCTACGCTTCATGAATTGTTAATGCGGAGGAGTGAAAACCCACCCACAAGCCCCATGAGGGGACAAATAGAGCCGGTACTCGTATTGGGAGGAAAACCGAGAACTTCACGTCTCTCAATGTCTGCACCGACTCAATCGATACCATTGGAACAAATTTGGGCCCGGAGGGAGCCTAGACAGCATTTGCTCAGTACCGGCAGCTTGGGTTTGGCTGAAGCTGGATCTACGAGTAGTCTTAGCACTGGAGGTGCGCTCAGCCCGGATCCTCTTAGTCATCTAGATCCCTTCAGTCACGACGAAGGGTACGAGGACAGTGACGACGATAGCGATCATTACGACGACTACAGCTCTGACAATGGTATTTCCTTGTTATTTTGTTTTCATAGATTTTTCGCAGCTCGTGAGATCAAGAATTTATCTTGCAACACCACACATCACCTCTACTATTTGTAGAAAATTAATTTAACTTAGACTCAGGAATTGTGATACCTATTCAATTGTCGTGCATATCTGTGTACATTTTTATTTTTTACATTCCAAAGAGATGTTGGGTAAAGCTAACGGAATACCAGGGACATAAGACGATTTGTTCATTTTCATTTCATTGAATATACACAATTACACACAAGAAGTGAGGAGAAAAAGCAGCTATCCTGCTCCGGAAAAAAACAGGAACAAAAATTCAAAGAATTGTAATATCGAAATTGATCGGCCAACCACGACTCGAGTTATCTATTGTAGAATAAATAATTTACCATTTTTTTCATCATAAATCACAGACTCAGGCAGCGACACAGAGGAACAAGGAGGATTAAAGGTAGCTGGAAGTGGGGATGGAATCAGAGAGAGTAGACATAGCAAGAAAGAGCGTTACTTTTGGCAGTATAATGTGCAAGCTAAAGGGCCAAAGGGTCAACGGCTAGTGGCCCGAGCCCGTTTGGAAGATCCGCACGTTTTGAACGAGGCAACAGATCCCGTATTCAGTCCGCATTGTGCTCTTAGAGGCATAAAGCACAGCGGTAAAGCGCGCAAGGGCGACGGTAACGATCTCACACCCAATCCTAGAAAGTTGTTCAGCATCGGTCGCGAGCTTGACAAACTTGCCAGAGTTATTAACGACATGACTCCCGTATCTGAATTACCATTCAACGCCAGACCGAAAACAAGAAAGGAAAAGAACAAGCTAGCTTCGCGCGCATGCCGACTGAAGAAGAAGGCTCAGCACGAAGCTAACAAAATTAAGTTACATGGCCTTGAACAGGAACACAGTAAGCATATTTCATTTAATCTTATCGCATTACTATGCATATGGTAGTTCCGGTGGATTTGAGTCTTCTTATTATCATTTTTTCAGGACGACTGATCCACGGTATAGCGCAAATAAAACAAACCTTAGCTGCTAAATTAACCGAGGCTAATCCCGAAAAACAGGAGGAAAT